>JASPKZ010008144.1:2500-55000 GCA_030220185.1 Diploptera punctata
CGGTAGAGGGTGTGTTACGCTTTCAGTTGTCATGACTGAAATTGCTGTTGATGGTAGGAATTGCTTTGTCCACCAGTGTAGTAGTGAAGTGTATATGTTTACTAATGGATCTATACACCTGGAGTGAGTACTGATATGTGTGGGCCGGTGTTGTTGGGGACTGTTTAATTGGGAAATATCTCCTATCTAGGCCATTAAATGGCAGGCACTATTACAATTTTCTCGCCAGAGCATTGCCAGAATTGCTGGAACACGTCCCGCTTCCTACAAGACAACGCATGTGGTCCCAACATGACGGGGCGCCGGCACATTTCAGTTGTCGTGTGCGTCGATTCTTGAACCAACGGTTTTCAGAAAAGTTGATTAGCAGGGGTGGTCCTGTACCATGGCCTGCTCGTTCCCCAGATATGACCCCTTTGGATTTTTTTTATGTGAGAGAGATGCGAAACCTTGTTTACACAACTCTTGTTGCATCAGAAAAGGATCTGGTTGCCCGGATAGTAGCAGCAGCAGGAGCTATTAAAGAGACTCCTGGAGTTTTTACCCGTGTTAGTCAGAGCATGATCCGCCGGTGTAACCTTTGTTTACGTGTCAATGGAATCATTTTTGAACCTCTACTGTAATTTAAGTAATTGCGTTGTGTTAATTTGTTGTCTCTTGGTAATAAAAAATGCAAAAGTGTTTGTTGATTTAATTAATTTGCCGCTAGAGAAATCTTCCTCTACCGGTTTAAATAATCATCATAGGAAAAAATGACATTAGGGAAAAATATTTGTTTTTGTCTCCCCTACAACCTCCCAGAATTTGTCGGTTTAAATAATTTTCACCCTGTATATATATATGTTATATCATTCCTTGATAATGGCATATGGGATCATTCCGAAACGTCGGACTCAGTGGCCAGGGGCCGAACTTGAATCCAAGACGCGAAAAACCCAAGAAAACTTTCTTATTCATATATATATATATATATATATATATATATATATATATATATATATTTATTATGATCACCTATATGGGCGAATATTCGTGTCAGTATCATTTTAAAAATTCCTTTAACTTAATTATGTCCTTAATGTAATATATGTAGAACATCCTTCGTGTCCGTAGATCACCACAGCCAACGATATCGTTTTATAGTTTTTAGTAGGCATATTTAAATTCTTACACTTAATTTGATAAAACTCCTCTCCTGCTGACATTGAACTGAATAACAAACACATTTTTTGCTTATGTTTTTACTTAATATCTACATGTGTATGATTTTGATGTGTGAACAAGATCTTAGATATGTTAATGTTTTCACTTTTTCAGAAGTATTATTTCATATAAGTAACCAAGTCGTTATTTGCTTTATTTCGATTATTGTGAATTTTCATTTATTTATTTTGCAATTTGTTAGCCTCACGCCTCATCACAGGGTCGGGAGTCACCCCATGGCAGCTATCATTGACTGTTTATTCAGTATATTCCTAGATACCACCCATATTTACAATTTTTATCGTTTGAAAAATATAACAGTTTTTAGTAAGTGCTGAAAACTATAGGATATTGCCTGTGTACTATTGAGTTGCTTATAAAGTTTACTGTAGTTAACTCATACTTCTCTCTGAATAACTATAATTCGAACTAACCAACTCACTGGCACTATTCAACTCATAGGTTTATGGCCACATGGACATAAACTCTCCACACATCCCTATTCTTAGCTAATGTTTTCCAGTCACGTCTTGTATAATTTACTACCCTCAAATCGTTGTTAATGTTATTCTCCCATCTCATTCTTGGTCAACTAACTGAGCGTTTTCCTTCTGATATCCCTACAAGAAGCTTCAATGCCCCTCTCTCATTCACCATTCATGCCACATGTCCTGCCCATCGCAGATTACGAGACTTAACTGTTCCTATTATGTATGGTTTCCTATAAAACTATTATTGTACTACTTCAAATTGTAAATTTTAATTTAATAATAACAATACTTACTTACTTACTCACTGGCACTATCGAACCCGTAGGTTCATTGCCGCACGGACATAAGCTCTCCATACATTCCTATCCTGAGCTAATGCTTTCCAGTCATTCCCTGTATAATCTACTTCCCTCAAATCAGAGTTAATGTTGTTCTCCCACCTCATTCTTGGTCTACCAACTGGGCGTTTTCCTTCTGGCTTTCCTACAAGAAATTTCCATGCTCGTCTTTCATTCCCCATACGCGCAACATGTCCTGCCCATCGCAGTCTACGGGACTTAACTGTTCTTATTATATCTGGCTTCCTATAAAGACCATGTAGTTCATTGTTATGTAGTCTTCTCCATTCACCTGTCTGTTCGTCTCTCTTTGGTCCAAAAATTTTCCTAAGAACTTTATTCTCAAATACTCGTAATTTCCTTTCCTTCCTTAAAGTAAGAGTCCATGTTTCGCACCCATATAATATAACTGGTAGAATAATAGTTTTATATATTTTCAGCTTAATGTTTTTTGAAAGGAGTTGGGACATCAAAAGTCTCTGCAATGCATAATAGCATGCATTTCCAGAATTGAGCCTATGTTTAATTTCTTTGTGCATCTCATTCCTATTTGTGATTATTGTTCCTAGGTATTTGAATAATAATAATAATAATAATAATAATAATAATAATAATAATAATAATAATAATAATAATAATATTACTAATAGTTATGTTATGTTTTATTACATGGTAGGTAATTAGGGTAGGTAATGATATCCAGATTTGATTGTACTTACAAAAAAATCAATGTTCCGTTACATCTATATAAATGTGAACCATTATATAACAGTAAATATTCTAGAAAAAATAGTAACAGGAATAATGCAGCAATTTTGGCTGGCATTGTTAATATTTGTGGTTTGTGTTAAAAAAAAGACAGACATTTGAAAGTTCGGGAAATCCCTGTGGTATTCATTCCCGGAATTCCATCGCAAAAAAAAAATGTAGTTGGAATAACTGGCAAAGTAATGATGCGGTTAGATATGTTTATTATCCGGCCGACCTTTGTATAATCCGATGTACATATCATTTATTTATACTGGGAGCCTGTTTTTGTGGTTGGGTTTTCACCATCACCCTTGCTTCAAAAGTACGTATATTTACAAAAAGTCGAATAATGAATATGATTCTGTTAATTAATATAGACTATTTAACTCATGCCCCAAATGGGAGTCAATGACCAATCACGTTTCGATGATTTCTGTTTTACAACCAATCACAGCCGTGTTTCACGAAATATTTATCAGTGTTATAATTACCATATTAAAGAAAGCTCCTCCTTTTTAATATTCTGAACAGGTCTGACCATTATTTTGCAGTGACAGAGCCCACGAGAAATACGGCTAACAGATTGAATATATAGAGCATGAATGTCAAGACATGCCGCATGCGGGAGTTAATATAAAAACATATGTAGCAATTGATTATACCACCAAAAAAAGAAACCACTGTTTGCACTTTCTTAAATGTATTTTTTCCCAGGTAACAATCCAGAAAAATATAATTGTCATATTTACATCATAGGACATCAGAAATGAATTAATGTACAGTTTGATGTGTTTCATTTTTTCTCCACTAGAGTGCATTCTTACAATATTGCGTTCCTTTGGCAATAAATAATTATCAGGTTGCAGTCATGAACAAAAGAAGCAATTGAAGCGTACCAATCGTTTCTCATTTGTTTTCAAACATCGTCGTTTACATTAAATATATAAATACTTTAAAATAACTATATTTAAATAATGATTTGTGAGTAAACAACTTAATTTTATTCGTTGAATAGTCCTAACAAATGCCGCTCTTGATTTCCAAATTCTCTAGATAAATTCACTCCTCACTTCGTGAGTTGTGAATTTATCGTTATTTTGGAAATCATTCGTGGCATTACTTATGATAAGATGGATTTCAGATACATATATAACATTCCGTATGTGGAAGCTTTTTCTGAAAATTATAATTGTGGTGAAATTGTAGAATTTCTTATAGGCCTACTGCAGAAGAATATATTAGCAGGCACCGTGTGAACATTTGTGTCTGTGAGGCGTGGCGCCTTCTGTGCCATAACTTCGAAAAATTATCATATTTACGTACACATGTGCCATGTCTTCTTTTAAATCTTCCGAATAATTTATGTTGTTTGAATTTTATTTATTTTTTTTTAATTTCGCGCAGCGCGTGAAGAAAGGTAAAATATGTTCAATTTAACATTAAACTTGAGTAGTGTTTGTTACTTAAATACTTGAGTTTGAAATTATTTCAATATAACAAAGTGCATTTACGTCCAGTTTGCATAATAGATACTGATTCGGCTCTGATGAATCTTGCAAGGGAACTGTCAACAATTGCTTGCCGAATTCGACCTTGAAATTTCTCCCACAGAAGCGTTGTGATGTACGTATCCATGTACAAAGAAATATTTGCCATTTTTAACCGCAAGGCATAGAAATCGAAGCTGTAATACAGTAGCGGAAACTTACTGTACAAGGCAGATTGACTTGCTACATGAATAAAGAGCGGAGTGCAATGAGGCTGGACGCACGCAGACGGCAGTTAGTGAATCTACCAATTCACGAATCGTATTACTTCCTTATAGTTCAAATGAGACATTTGGCGTTGGATTTTAATGTCTAGTAGTTAAAAACGGCAAATCCGTTTTTGGTCACGGTCTTGGTACACTTGACATAAAAAAAAAAGAATGAGCGGACTCTTGATCTCAAACATTTCAAGTTTTAACTCTCGATTCACACGAGTAAACTAATAGCACAGTAGAGCTACAATGCGGTCCCATTCCTCCAATGAAGAGCATTCTTTTATGCATAGCAAACCAGCGAATGCTTAGCTCAGTGCTTTATGGCTTGGTTCACATTCAAAAGGTCATACGTTCGATTCCCGATGAGATTAAATTTTTAAATTGTTACAATGTTTTCTATTTTATTCTTTCTGTACACCGTTAATGAAAAACGAACTAACTATTTAGAAGTATTACTATTTCGTTATTATTATTATTATTAATATTATTAATAATATCATGATTATTGTTATTAATATCATTGTTATTAATAATATTATTAATACTGTTATTATTAATAATATTATTAATACTGTTATTATTAATAATAAATTATTTTTTTAATTATCATTATAATTGTTATTATTATTATTATTATTATTATTATATTATTATTATTATTATTATTATTATTATTATTACGAGAGGAATCTCAATAATAATTAAGAAGAAATTCAAGAAATTTATAACTAGTTGGGAGGCCATATATGAAAATATGATTAAAATGAATATAAATATTTTTGGGAAAATAGTTACAATTCTAGGAGTGTATGGCATAAGCCAAGATGAATCGCCTACGAAGAAATATGAGTTATATGGAAACTTGAATAACGTAATAAGCGAAATTGGGAACTCAAGAGAAATTATTATGATGGAAGATTTTAATGGTAGAACTGGCACCCGGATTGGAAGTGAAGTGGTCGGTCCTTTTGGAGAGGAGAAAATTAATGATAACGGCGAAAGACTTATAGAAATATGTGAGCAATATTCGTTAAAAATTACAAACGGATTTTATCAACACAAAGACATTCATAAATACACAAGATATCAAGATACTTTACAGCGGAGATCAATATAATTGTTGGACAAAATACGGATTTGAAAATACAAGATGTTAGAGTGTATAGAGGCCCAACCTGTGGCAGTGATCATTATTTGGTAAATGTAAAAATATTTGTTCCATATTTTAATAAGAGTGACGATACGAAAGAGAAATTGGAGACATCAGAAATTACGCACACACCTCTATATAATACTCAGTTGTTAGAGGACGATAGTATTTTATACCTTTACCGCAAGAGGCTGGACGAAAATTTAATTGAAAATACATTTGATACTCCTGAAAATCAGTATAATGTCGAAAATATACATATGGCTGCTAGGGAAGCCTTGGGAGAAAAGGAAATGGAAAATAAGAAAACTTATTTTTGGAACAAGGAGATTAAGAATAGTGTAGATGAAAAAAAAATTAAATATCTTAAATGGTTAAGTACAAAACATTTGACGGACAAAATGGAGTATAAAAAAGTACAAGAAAGAAGGTGACAGAAGAAAAAAATAAATATTGGGAAAGAACCTGTCAAAGAATTCAGACTTATATTTGAGGAAAAAGGCGTTCAGAGGCATGGAGAACTTTGAAAAATTTAAGAAAGCCAGGACACAATAAAATCAATATTCAGGGAATTTCTTTAAATGAATGGAAATTATATTTTAGCAAGCTATTGACTGAAGATCGTTTGGAATTTTTAAGTGGAATTGCAGAGGAAACTGATGATCAAAACAGAACGAGTATACATTTAGATATTGAGACAGTAGAGATAGCAATTGGAAGTTTAAAGAATGGAACGGCTTGTGGGGAAGAAGGAGTACAGCCAGAATTAATTAAATATGATACAAGGAAATTATTTGAATTGTTAAGGAGCCGTTTTGAGAGATGCCTGAACGGAGATGATATACCAGTAAAATGGAAAATTGGGTTGATATCAGTCATCCATAAGAAAGGAAGAAAGGATGAGTGCAAAAATTATGGAGGAATCATCGTAATGAATGTTTTCAGCCGTATATATGGAAAAATAATCAAATACTATTTGGAAGAAAATTATAAACATAAGGAGAATGAAGTACAAGCAGGCTTTAGGTCTGAGAGATCTACGATTGATCACATATTTGTGGTAAAACAATTGATTGAAAAGACGAATAATAACAACCGACAAGTTAATTTCACATTTGTGGATTTAGAAAAGGCATATGACACTGTACCTTTACAAAAGTTGTGGGAAGCATTAGATGATATGGCCATAAATTATACAATTATTAATGAAATAAAAAATTATATAAAAATGCAGTATCTAAAATTAATGTTGGAAAATATATATCAGAAGAAGTTAAAGTAAACAAAAGGCCTTCGTCAAGGTTGTAGCATATCACCAAAACTATTTAAGATATTTATACATAAAGCACTGTCAAACTGGAGCAAAAAATGTTCAGGAATGGGAGTACCAATTGGAGATGGATCAACAGATACAATATATACACTGTTATTTGCGGATGACCAGATAATAATTGCTCAAGAATATGAAGACATGGAGTTTATGTTCAGAAAATTATTGGACGAATACGATAACTGGGGTTTGAAAATAAATTTAGAAAAAACATTTTATATGGGATGTGGAGCCGAAACCGAAGATTTGATATTAGAAGATGAAAAGGGGTATATTAGAGGATGTGAAGAATTTGAGTATCTGGGAGTAAAATTATTAAAGAGGATAAACAAGAAAGTGATATTAAGAGCAGAATAAATAAAAGTAGAGCAATAACAGCAATGATGAATGGAGTCTTATGGAACAGACATATAACCAGGAAAAATAAGTTACAAATATATAATTCAATAGTGAGAAGTATTGTCACATATGGAGCTGAAGTTTGGAAATTCAACAAATAACTTAGAACAAAAACTTATGTCGATGGAAATGGATTTCTTGAGGAGAGCAGCAAGATGTTCAAAATTAGACAAAATAAGAAATACTGTCATAAGAGAAAAAATGAATATTGGTTATTCAATAGTAGATTATATACAGTATACGCAATTAAATTGATATGAGCACGTACGACGAATGCAAGAAGAAAGATTACTGAGGAAAACATTGGAATGGTGTCCACCTGGAAGAAGGAGGAGAGGAAGACCTCGAAACTCGTGGATGCAGGAAATAAGAACTGGAATGAGAGCAAGGGGACTGGAGGACATGGATTGGATGGAGAGAGGCGAGTGGAGAAGAAAAATAAAACTTTAGGCACAGAAAGATGTGTAAACATTAAAATTCTGTATATAAATAAAATTATTATTATTATTATTATTATTATTATTATTATTATTATTATTATTATTATTATTATTGTTGTTGTTGTCCATCATCTATGGGCTATTATTATGCTGGACGTAACCTATATACACTAAATACTTTAATTTAAGGATGAAACTTTTCCTAACTGATAAGTTACGTAATAAATAAATATATAAATATATGAAGCTATACTATATTTTATTACACAAATTTATAGCATTATTATTAAAATGTGATACTGCACACATAATTAAATTTATACTGTAGCTAAATTGTGTTATAGAGTTTAAGAAGACAGCAATATTACTTAAAATAGTGTAAAGTGGACGTACAATACGTGGCTGGAATTAAATCTTACGGAATGTATTTTGCAGAAGTACAAATAAATAACTTTCGAGGGGTTTGAAACCTGGCTCTCATACATATTTAATTTTTTCGTAATTGGTTTAACGATCTATGCTACTCGAACGTCGGGTACCAATCGTCTGAATCCTGATTGTCTTGTTTTCTTTTACAATATGCACGAGATTTATTCGTTATTCGGAATGTCGCAATTTGAGTAACAATTTATACGTCGAAACGCGTAAATATCTATAAACATGTCTCCTTCACTGCTGTTTAACTATTTAAGACGATTAAAATCAAATACAGCATTATTTAAAACATATAACAATGCGTTACCTCGTGAATCACAGGTTTAGTTAATTGAGAATGCGCTGTGGGTTATAATAGTTCTGAAGCCGCTCATTGTTTTTCTAAGTGTACATCACAACGCTTTTTTGGAATTTCAAGGCAGGTTTCGGCACGCAATTGTTGGCAATTCCCTTGCTAATCTGTATGTTGTATGACATTAAATAATAATGGGTGCTATCTCTCGGACTTAAAGAGTCCCATAATTAAAAATATATGAATGAAAGAAAATTACGTCATATTGTTGTTATACTCGTAATTCAATTTAATGAATAATTACTAAATTGTCAATTTTGATAAAACTAAGCTTGCAGTTCTATGAATCTAGAAGGTAAACACTCAGCGCTGTATGTTTTTTATTTTTTTAAGTTCAATTCCTCCCTTTTTTTAAGATATTTTGGATGCCCTCATATCTTCAGTTACTTACACAGAAGCGATCTGACTGGAGAGGACTTATAATCCTGGATCAAATACCTATCTATATTGTCTACACGAAAACATGGTGGGTCTTCCCGGCTGATCTCTAAATTGTCCAACTCCAATACAATGTTAAACTGGGCTATTATTGCCTTAAAATCAGAACTCGTCCCACGCCGTAGCCGAGCGGTTAAGGTAGGAAGCCTTGGCGCAGAGCTACGGGACTTGCGCTGGTTCGAGTCTCCATGGGGGAAGACATTTTCTCATGGTATTTCAGCCAGTAGGGGACCGGTGCCCACCCAGCATCGTGAGGCAACTGGGTAGCTACAATAAGTAGCGGCTCCAGGTTGAGGAACCAGCTATAACGGCTGGGGTACTCGACATGCTAACCACATGTCACCCCTACACTGGCTGTTGATCATCTACCTCTGTGATTGACACATGTGGATGTGAAGGGCCAGCAGCCGGCTGGTAAAAGGGCAACTGCTGAAAAGTGGAAAGACCCTCAATCGGAAAATCAGAACTCTTTCTTATAGTTGAAACCGAAAAATTTATTTGCGGATAAATTTAATAATTTATTAATTACTATTATAATTATTATTATTGTTGTTGTTATTATTATTATTATTATTATTATTATATATTCATGTCTATCATTACATCGTCAGCTCATAACCGATTAAATTGTCAGCTCTGAAGGCCTATTGCTATGTTTCCTGAAAACTAACGGATCGGTGCTGTTTCTTTAATTGTAAATGGACAATAAAGAAATGAAGTTTGTATGGGTGTTCCAACATGAATGAAGAGGTTTAAAAGTTCTTTAATTTCCCTTACGTTATATATATATATATATATATATATATACTAGCTGGCCCGGCGAACGTCATACCGGCTTTAAATATTCTTACGTTAATTTTGCCGACATTTTAATAGCTATCTGCTATTTGGGGCGGAAACAAATCCAACAAATCAAAGATCACAAAAATCGGTCAGCCGTTCTTGAGTTATAAATAGTGTAACTAATCCGACTTTATTATATATATAAGTCCCGGCCACTCGTTGCTGTGGCTAAGGTATACGTTAAATTATGTTGTAGTAAACTAAGTGAGAAATCTAAACAGAATTTTTTTTGTTTTATACAATTTTTTAGTTCTGGTACGTAAACTACACCCGGTATAAATATGGGTGGTGGTTTATATGGAAGTGGTTTTGTTGATTAAGATGAATTTATGTTGTCTGCATTCTCAGTATCATCCATAAGTGTATCATAAGGATTATATACATTTATTGATGGAATATTTTCAGGAGGCTTGCTGATTTCATTATACAGGGCAAGTCAAAATGTTGTGCAGGTTTTCAGAAATTTATTATGTGAAATGTAATGAACATATAATATTGTGAGACATATTGTATGAAAGGTAAACTCTCAAAGTTTTTTTTTAAATATTCACAGATGTTCTATGTGAGCGCCTTTTGTTACACGACAGATGTCAAGCCGATATTCAATCTCCTGCCAAACTTTCTGTAGCAGTCCGCGGTCGATATCAGCAATGGCTGCTGTGATGCGGGCACGCAGTTCATGCAGTGTTGTTGGAAGTGGTGGTACGTAAACATGATCCTTTACAAGACCCCACATGAAGAAATCACACGGGGTTAGATCTGGTGAACGAGGTGGCCAATGAATGAGTTGTTGATCACCCTGAGATGCACGGCCTATCCAGCGTTGTGGTAAAGCCGTATTCAAATGGTCTCGAACACTGCCATGATAATGTGGAGGGGCACCATCCAACTGCAGAATGAAATCTAGACTATCCGCTTCAAGCTGCGGAAGGAGCCATTGTTGTAGCATATCAAGGAAAACATGTCCGTTCACAGTACGTTCATGAAAGAAAAAGGGCCCATAAACCTTTGCATGGGAAATGGCACAAAAGACATTCACTTTCGGAGAATCGCGTTGATGTTCCAGAGTTGCATGGGGGTTACCAGTTCCCCAAATCCTTACATTGTGTCTATTCACTTTTCCTGAAAGGTGGAAAGTCGCTTCATCACTGTAAACTACCCTCTCATGGAACTCATTCTCTTCCATTAATGCGAGAAAATCAACACAGAAGGACGCTCGCAAAGCATAATCGGCGGGTTTTAAGGCTTGAACCAGTTGCAAGTGGTAGGGTTTCATCTGTAAACGTTTCCGGAGAATCCGCCATACAGTTTTTTGTGGTAGTTGAAGTTCTGTCGCTCCCCGGTAGGGATTTCTGTGGACTCCGCACGAAGCATGTGCGAACGCGTTCGACTGTCTCTTCACTCGTCGACGGACTGCCAGTCGATTTTCGTTTACAGATACAGCCTGAATCGTTGAATGCAGGCTTTCACGGCCGGTAATCATGATGTTGAGTGATTCCGGGTTCTGTGGCCGTGGTCCATAGTTGGTGTTGATACCAGACGTTTCGCCCTCAACTGCGGAGGGCATCTTCAGTGGCGAGTGCTTCTAGGCGTGTTTCCTGGTCGGAAGCTCTACTTAGAGTGAACGCTGCGGGTGTTGTATTGGTACTAGTGGTGGGAGCAGGGTGAGCGGGCGTGGCTCTTGCTGATTGGCTAATGGTCGTCTCCTTGTTGTCCCTAGTGTTGATGCATTTATTTTCTAGTGTACGGTACCAGGCCTTAGACAGTTTAAAGGTATTAAACTGTCTAAGGCCTGGTACCGTACACTAGAAAATAAATGCATCAACACTAGGGACAACAAGGAGACGACCATTAGCCAATCAGCAAGAGCCACGCCCGCTCACCCTGCTCCCACCACTAGTATCAATACAACACCCGCAGCGTTCACTCTAAGTAGAGCTTCCGACCAGGAAACACGCCTAGAAGCACTCGCCACTGAAGATGCCCTCCGCAGTTGAGGGCGAAACGTCTGGTATCAACACCAACTATGGACCACGGCCACAGAACCCGGAATCACTCAACATCACAGCCTGAATCCCTAAATTGTGTGTACCACTTACGAATGGATCTCCCATCCGGCGGGTCTTTATCGTATCTGGTACGGAAATGTCGTTGAACACTAATCACAGAGTTGTTTACATGGTAATCAAGACAGAAAGACTTCTGATCCCCAGTCAACGCCATTTTCCTTTACTGCTCTGCTGTTGACATCTTGCGGGTGAACGCGGAACTTTAGAAGTGGACAACTAAACTTTGAGAGTTTACCTTTCATACAATATGTCTCACGATATTATATGTTCATTACATTTCACATAATAAATTTCTGAAAACCTGCACAACATTTTGACTTGCCCTGTACTTTCGTTTTTTTCTATGAACTTGTTGGCAGTTTAGATTCTCATCATCATCAAGAAGTCTCTGTATAGTAATATCTTGTGATATATTATATTCATCTGGTTTTTCATTTAATTGAGGCATGGAGATTGTTTCTGTAATATTAGGCATATTATTATAACTAACAGACTTACTTACAGTTCTGTTATTCCGCTCCTTAGTACCTTCATATGTTTTTAAATTGACATTCATCTTAAATGTAAGATTTATGTCACATATGCCTATACTAATTTGCGGAAATTCACTTGATATCATTCATGGTCTCTAGAACTGATTCGCCATATTGTTCAATGCCCCTTCTCGGTCCAGTTAAATTTAAATTAAGCTGCTGTCTTTCTGTCAGATTACTTAAAACTAATACTTACACACGAAATTGATATTATTATCAATATATTGAAAATAAAATAAACACTGGACGCACTTAAATTATGAAATAATCAATATTTGTAATTCAATTGAAATTAACGGTTGCAACAAAAATCACAGCCACCTGGTTAAATAATAAACCAATTACCTTACACCGTCATCTGTTAGAATCGTATGGAACTCATAGATAATTATAACTCTTTGTTAAATAATAAACAAATAATTTGCAAATAAAAAATAATGCGACTATAAATTTAGTTATAAACAACCGTAGGTCCCAAGTTGGATCAAACAGCATACAGTGTGCAAAATTTTATTAAAATCGGTTCAGTAGTTTAGGATTCCATCGCGGACGAACAACGTGACACGTAATTTTTATATATTAAGATATATGTATATATATGAACAAAACTTACATGGGATTAAAGAGAAACTCTTCTAGTTTTAATGACATACTTTATACGTATTCGATGTGAGCACCTTTCGTTACACGGCACATATCTAGTCGATAGTCGAATTCCTCCGAAACATTGGTTAGCATATTTGGAGTAGTGGATTCAACAGCAACAGCAATCCTTCTTCTCAAGTCTGGAAGGTCGACGGGAAGTGGTGGTACGTACACATGATCCTTCACATACCTCACAGGAACAAATCACAATGTGTGAGATAGGGAGACCGTGGAAGTTATGGGAATAAACCATGTAATCCGGACCGACGCGTCATTTGGTGTCCACAGACGTCCCTGGACTTTTCCTTTTACAGATACATCTAGTTGTTTCTAACTGCTTATACCATCGACGGACAATCTTATCTGTCGGAGGATCAATTCCAAATTGCCGTCGCAAAGCTCGTTGCACTGCAACAATGGAACGAGACCTCGTAAATTGCAACACACAAATGGCTTCTATGCAGGAGTCCCCATTTTCACAAATTTAACGCTGACGACGTAATAATGATAAATTACTGCATACAGGATATGAAACTTTCACAGTTTTTCTTTCATTATAGCAAATAATCATGCATCCAATTTCGTTTGTAAAGCTGTACCAACTACTTGAACCCCGTCCATCATTTTGGAACATGGTATATATATTTATACACACATATATGTGTTCCACTATAGACCATTGCTCTAACAACAAAGCGGCCGGAGGACGTATGGAGAGCATATGTTCGCGAGGGCATGAATCTACAGGTTCAATACTGTCAGTGAGTTAGTTATACAGGGTGAGTCAAAATTCCCTTTACAGAGTTTGAGGACTATAATAGGGACCAAGACAATTACGTTTAGCATAGGAACTCATGTCCGGAAACGTACCAATTTTCCGCTACACACAAAATCACCTTACACGCTTTTTCGGCGCCACTCATTAGGATAGTCTTGACTAAGGTAATCCATACGTCACTACCCGCTCACCTGATGTCCCATGTCCACTGGAAGTTTGTTTACACACTATTCAGATGAGTTTGTGATCCGCCCAGAGACATTTTCATCTGCACAGTACAGTAGTAATCCTTCACGACAGTGCAAGGTGTACAGTCCACAGACGAAGGGAATGAAAGCACGGGACGAAGGGGGGCACGAGAAGTTGCAAGCGATACAATGGCATACTACGTGAGAATAAAGGAACAGTCATGACGTATGAAATACCTCCTGCTATCATTCACCTCGTCTGTGGATTATACATACTTCATTGGTACTGTGTTTCTGTTATCCATGGCATGTACGACGAAGCTCGGTACAATGGCAGGTCCGACTGCTTCGCCTGCACGTTCTCCCGACTTGATTCCGCTAGACTACAACCTGTGAGGTCTCAGTAAAACCTTCATTTACAATACCCCTGTAGAATAAGAGGAAGACCTACTGGCACGAGTTGTGGCTGCGGCGGATGTTGGAGGACCAGGGATTGGTGATCGTGTGTACGAGAACATGGCGCGGAGGTACCGCATCTGTATTGAAGTCGGTGGTCGTCACATGGAGCCCTTCTTTAAGTGGTTCCAGACGACAGGTAGGAGTCGGAGAGAGTAACATGTGTTTTAGTGGTATTTTGTGCATAACGGAAAAACGGTACATTTCCGGAAATGGGTTCCTATGTTAAATATAATTGTCTTGGTCCCCTCTATAAATTCTCAAAATCTGTAAGGGGGGATTTAGACTCACCCTGTATATAAGCCTGTGTGTGTATGTACATTTCCCATGGCAGATTACTAATTTGAGAACTGGTAACACTATACATAGCGTGTTTATTCTGAACGTAAGCTCTAAGGATTGTATAAGTAAATTTAGTTAATGAATTGGAATATTGCTACAGACTAATCAGGAATATAGTGATGGGTGACGCCCGTTGGGGTACAAAAGGTCAGTATCTGACATTAACCGGTCATATATCCCTTTTTATCGCTTATTTTCACTCTCTACGCCATGTTCTTTAGCATATTTACTCGATTCATGATTTCATCTTTACATGTTCTCAATTTTATTACATATCCAACTGTCACAAGGAAGATAAAATGCTCATTTTATGTTAGCTTTATTATTATTATTATTATTATTATTATTATAATTATTATTGTTATTGTTATTATTATTGTTATTATTATTTCATGATATTGCCATTTGTAATTTTATTCTATAGCAGCAATGAACTCTTTTTTACAAATTGTATTTTGCACATTATTTCAACCCAACAGGCATATATGAATATTTAGCAAAGCTATACATTTTACGGACTCCTAATACATTCAACACTAAATGAATTATAAACATTGAAAATACAGTTTAATCTCATATAAAATTGAATTTAAATATTAATTCATGACAATTTCACACTACAGTATATCTCGTTTCCCTACTTTCTTCTCTGAGAAAAGAAAAGGAAAGGCGTGCTTTCTGCTGCAACAATTTGAGTTTTTAATTTCTTAAATCGATATATTATGTACCGTACACAATCTGGAACTTAAGGATTTATTGCTTGGCGCAAGTAAAATTCAAATAGAATATAATACATAAATTATATTATTCTTGACAAATCGAATGCAGTACACGCTGATGGGTCTATAAATAATCTGTCTCGTTACTGTATTGACTAATGACGTCATCAATAGTGGATTCTTCTCTCCTAGACAGGACGATAAATCACTATTAATTTAATACTCGTAAAATACTTGACGGCATGGATTGTAATCTAATAACATTACGATCAGTGCTCAAAAAAAAACAGGAAGAGGAAAAACAGAATATAAGGTAATCCCAATCACATGGCTTGTAAAATGTATCCCTCTTCTTAAAACTATTGTTTACGTTCATGATTTTCGCATCGTTTTATACTAGGGCATTCGATAAGCAATGGCAACACTACTATAACATCACAAAAATAGGTTATTTTTGGCATTGCGAACTTCATTTATAGTCTCCTGCCTAGTTAACTATACGTTGCCAAATCCTTGGGAGTTGGCGCACTCACCTGTAGCACCATATCTGGATATTATCTGTTTCACTAATCGATCTAGATATCTAGAGTTTTCTCGATATCGACTCTTGATTTAAATCGAATGCCTCGTAGAAGTTCTTTAATCTTTGAGAATAAGTTATAGTCACAAGTGCTCGTGTCTGGTGAATTTGGTGGATGTTCAAAAACTTCCCAATTCCACCTTCTAAAGAAATTCTACTGAACATGTTTTTGGGGTGATATTACTTACTACATGTGATAAACAGTGAATGTATTCACAAAATATTAGTATTTGAGACTTTCATCATATATTAATTGGTTTTCTCGTATAATTTATCATATTATTATTATTATTATTATTATTATTATTATTATTATTATTATTATTATTATTATTATTATTATTACTATTATATTATTATCGTAAATATCATCTGCATTCATGGATTAGGTCTGTTGAACCGTTCCGACTTCAGCCCATCTCTTTCTAGGTCTGCCCACATCTGGGGTGCCTTTAGGTTTGTATTTTGTTATTTGCTTTGGATATCTATCTTCATTCATTCTGTCTATGTGTTGCTTCCATTTTTGTCTATATGTATCTATTTTATCAGTTATTGCAAATATTTCAAGTTCCTGTCTTATTTCTGTGTTCTTGATTCTGTCTTCCTTAGTGCACCCTTTAACAGATCTCAAGAATTTCATTTCTGCCGCCGTTATCCTACTTAGATCTTGTTTTTTTATGTATCCAGGCTTCTGATCCATAGAGCAGTACCGGTACTGCCAACATTTTATAAAATTTCAATTGGGTCTATTATCGTAAATATTATTATTGTTATTATCGTATAAAATGTTGTTTGCATATGAAATTTAAATTGCTACATTTAAAATATATTTAACTATTTACAATTAGTATAGTGTATATCTATATTTGTCAAATATTTATTTACATTTGTGCTGGTTGAGTGGAAGAGAAGGCCTTATGGCCTTAACTCTGTCAGAATAAATAAAACATTATTATTATTTATACAATAAAGACAGATCAACAACATACTACAAGATTACAATGGTGACCACTAGGATCGCTGGTTTTTAAAACAGTGTCGCCATTATTATCGAGTGCCCTTGTGTTTTATTTGACCACTAATTGAAATACCCTAAAGTTTGTAAGAAATTTTAACGGATAAAGCTAATTGTTATGTGTACAAAAGCAAACCAAAAATATGAATAAACAAAAGACTGAGAAACCCAATAATAGTGACCAATTATAAATTTAAAAATATGGGAAACATACTTAATCATACCTAATCATAGTTAAAGCTTTTCCTTAATATGTGGTAAAATACAGTAATCTACTCCATCGGCTTTTTAATTAGCTTTCATTGCATTTCTCTTTAATACCATATGAAGAATTCTGTTTAATAGGATTTATTGGATATTTAACAACAGTTAAATTGTATGTTATGGATATATCATTAATTGAGTAAAAGAGAATATATATGTATCCTAATATCGTAATTATGTTCACTATATTTCATCTAAATAGGCGCTTAATTCATGAAATAATTGAACATTCATTGAATGATTAAACATTATTGCATTTTGAAACGATCTATTAATTTGTATATGTGTATAATCTAGTTATATTGGTATCCGAGGATAGTGAAAGTGAAGTCTTTTGTGACACATACTAATATCTTTCAATACATTTTACAGAATCTGACGTCCATCCATTATAAATCACCTTGTATAATGGTTACCGAGGTCAATTAAATATTTTCTAGCTTAAAGATAGGATTAGAACATCATTGACTACAAATGTTCTTTAAAAAGTGCAATTACGTGTTTTTAATAGACCACGGAATCAAACATTCTGCAACAGATATTCAATATCTATTGAATATTGAGTTCATAATGAGTATTGTGAAAATACCGAATTTACTGGAATTATCGAACTCTGATATTCATGGGCATAAGCTCTCCATAGAACCGTATCCTGATGTAATATTTTCCAATCCCTACACCGCCCTCAAACAATTGCTAAATTTATTCTTCCACTTGATTGTTGGCATATCTATTGGATCATGTCTCATTCATATCATATGCTTTATCCCTCGCAATCTATGGGACTAAACGTTCCTTACAATATCCGTATTCCCACAAGGATCATTTAACTCACTGTTAAATAGTTTTCTCCTTTCACCTGTCTGTTCATCTACCTTTGGTCTAAAATATTTTCTAAGCAATTTAATCTCAGATATTGGTGGTATAATAATAATAATAATAATAATAATAATAATAATAATAATAATAATAATAATAATAATAATAATAATATTATTATTATAATTGTTATTATTATTATTGTTATTATTATTATTATCATTGTTATTATTATCATTGTTATTATTATTGTTGTTATTATTATTAGTATTGTTATTATTTTCCACTCTTAAAGTTAGATATATTTCGCATCCATATAGTATAACTGTACAAATTATCGTTTTATATATTTTGATTTTTTTTCAGAGAAGTTTGCATAAGTGTTTGCAGTGCATAATTCCCAGTTGCACGCGTTTCCAGATTTGAGGTTTAATGTATTACTGAACTTCACTATCGCATAAAAATAGTATAAATAACTATCAAACCCTTAGGTCCATAGCCGCGTGGACATAAGCTCTCCATATATCCCTATCCTTAGCTAATGTTATTCCAATAATTCCGGATATAATTTACTTCCCTCAAGAAGCCTCCATTTTTTTTTTCATTTCCCATTTGTTCTACATGTCCTGGCAATCACAATCTACAAGACTTAACAGTTCTTATTATATCTGGTTTCCTCTGAAGATCATTATTTAATATTAAATATCGAGTATTAGCTTTACATGCTAGAAATGTAATGTGTTGATTTCCATTTTAAAGTGCTCTTATTTAAGAGACCGCTAGATGGCTCTAGCGGAACAAATGTTCACTGCTACCTGGCGCACGGGAATCGTATTAGTATAATAGAAAAATCTATGTTTAAATCGTGATGCCTAATAGCTTAAATTGTTAAAGCACTGGTGTACAGAACCAGATATATTGGGTTCAAATCCTGATTCAGGCATATATTTTTCTCTTCAAATTTAATCTGAAGATCATGCAGTTCACTGTATTGTAGTCTCCTCCATTCGCCTGTCTGATAATAATAGGTGTAGCATGAGTCAGTTAACCGAAAATGCAAATATATTATTTTATTTACCTTACAACATCTATATAAAAAATACTACCGAAATTGTTAAAAGTGACCTCCATTGTTGTTTAAGCAGTAGCGTTTGAGATTATATTCTGAAGGTCTGGTATTCTAACCCAAGTTTGAACCAATTTGATTTTTTTCCTTGCAACCATGTGCAGTAGTTAACTGACTCTGTATATTACGTAAATTAGCCAGAATCACTATGGAAGCCCTCTTTAAAAACTGGAGGCTACATAATTTAATTATAACTTGCACAGTGTTGTGATAAAATGTATACAAATGACTGATCTGGAATGGGGAGACATGTCTCTTGAAATATTTATTGTAACTGTTTTGCACAGCGTCTAGAATTTCACGTATTTTGCGGAGCTATTATTATTTTGCTGTGTACGTCAGCTTAAAAGTATAGGCCACGGTGTGTATGTGTGTGTAACATTCTTTGTGTAATTTTGCTGCTGGTTTTTGTGAGCAGGGAAGTGGCTGACATTTATAAACCACATGATATGCGTGCGCAAATTAATGGGGTGCGTTTAGAGAGCTCATAAACCCGCTTTATAAATAGCTCCCCCTAGTCCGCGCATCGAATTCCGATACCAGTGCTCCCCCTGCAAGAAGTAGCAAAAATTCTACGTGGATGCAAGACCTCTACCATATGTCTCACTGTCAGCTTTGCCTCATTTCCTAGATTTGTCTTATAGACTATCTATGGAGACAGAAATACTCTTTATACTTTTTTCAATTTTTGCACTCTTCTCCTTACGTATAGACTGTTCCAGACATCCTAGGTCACATTGATAGTATAGGCTGTGAACCTCCATTCATTTCAATTGGGATTTTTATTATTTTTTTAGTTGTACTAGTTTAGCTTTGTGTTCCTACTCGTCCTACTTGTTCGTTTATTCTTCTTATTCTTCGGCTTTCCCCCATTTATAGGTTTGCCGTCTTGAGTTTCCATTTATCTCTATCATTCCAATCTCCCTCTTCCAAATTCCTATCATCCATTATAGTTCTGACGTAGGTTTTCCATTTCTATCTTGGTCTGCCACGTTTATTTCTTCCAGGGAGGTGACCACAGCTATATATTTTTTGGCCATCTTTCATTTTCCGTTCTGTGTACATGGCCATACCATTTAAGCGTTTGATTTTCAATCCTCTTAACAACCGATGTGGTGACATTAATTTCTCTCCAAAGGAATTCATTTCTTATTTTATCCTGTCTTGTTTTTTGGAGGCTTCTTCTAAAATAATCAAATTCAACTGTTCTAATTTTATTTTTTTGTACTTCCGTCAAAGACCAAGTTTCACTTCCATACGACAAAATATTCTGTATTATGCTCTCATAAATTTTCATTTGAGTTTCCTTTGTGATATTTTTGTTACAAATTATTCCTTGTAATATTTTAGTTGAATTGTTTGCCATTACAATTTTAGTCTGTACATCTCTCTCACAGGTACCTAAACTTGTAATTATGGACCCAAGATATTAAGAAAATTCTTTAATTTTTTTTATTTTCCCTGTTTCGAGTATGAGATCATCCACATCCTTTCCCAAACACATATATTCTGTTTTCTGTAAATTTATATTCAGTCCCCATTTTTTATATTCTTCTATTACTTTATTTATCATATATTTCATATCATCTTCATCCCCTGCAAAAATTATTTGATCATCTGCAAACAACAATGAATGCAGTACTTTTCCTCCTATAGGAATACCCATTTCAGAACATTTTTTTATGCCATGAATGAAATAAAGTTCTCTTGAATGAACCTTTTAATGCAGGAAAGTTGTTAATTATAACACTTGAGTTGCGTCCAGAAGCTATTGAATAAACAATCTATCTTATAACAGAATTAATAACAATAATTTAATTAGCTTCTACCTAAGTATTTTGAAATAGAGAACCTTTATTTTGGGAGAAACTTTGTACTATAGGTCTGACCTGGCTTTTTAGTAATCTCACCACATATACTTTAATCGATCATGATGGATTGGTAGGTTACAAGTATTGCCTCTAGATTCGAGTTTCGCGGGTAAAAATCAAACCGGGTTGATGTATTTTTCGGGATGTGGAAGTCTCGAGTATGGTTTCCTTCAAAATGAAATCGTGGATCCTGTGTCGTAGATTTATGGAACGTGAAATAACCGTAAGACTACAATAGGAGTCATTTCAGCAAAATGTGTTGGTCCTTTTACATTCGGATTTAAATTGCCATGTTGTCTCGGTAGACGCATGGCTAGCGTATTCGTCTGTCCCGACCGGGTTACTAGATTCGAATCCTGGCGGTTCCTAAGGAGTATTGGTAGTGGGCCATACCAGAATTCTTTGGGTTTTCTCGGGTTTCTCCCGTGTTTCGAATTTAACCCCACCAACACTCTCCACTTTTCTTCCCTCCTCTATCAAGTAATTTTGTCTTCACTTATTCATTCATTCATTTCGTATCTCCCTTCAACTCATGTGATTTAGGAAAAATAGTCTGGTCTTGTAAACCACAGGTATTTAAAATATGTGGTTGTGATGATCCAGTTGGATGCATTCGTGTTATTCCTCACAACTCCGAGCCTACGTGACAACATATGACAGAAAGAGGCCAAAGGGGAGAGGTTGTAGCCCATCCTCGAGGGTGGACCCAGCCCTAAAATGGCGATATGAGTTGTGTGTGAGTGTCTGATGTATCGAAACATCATATCAGACTATCTAACGCCGTATAATTTATTTAATTTCCATTGATTCATAATAAACAACGATAAGTACTATAGGCCTAATGCAATGAACTTACACATGATTACCGTTTTACGGCCATTGAATACTCGAGCCCATACGTTGTTTTTAACTAGTCAAATCAGAATATAGGGTGTCCCATTCAAACTTCCCACATTTTAATTAATCATAACTAACAAAGTATGCGGAATTATGAAATGAGGCCGGTATTAAACGAAACAGAAACTCAAAAGAATTCTCATTGCCACACATTAAAACACCTCTATATGTGCACCATTTCTTCAATATTTTCTTCTGAAACACGTGTACGAGCACCTCCTGATTCTTTTTTAACGCTTCCAGAAGCCAGAAACATCTCAATCCATGCCTTAATGGTCTTCCCATCAGGTGCATTTCCTTCATATTCTCTCCGGTAATTTCTTTGCACTGTAATTATTGATTTCGTCTCTGCATACCAGAAAACAGTTTCTGATCGCCATTTTGTTTTATGACATTATTGTTCAACATGCGACAGACGAATTAACTGCAACAATGAAAACGAAAATTCTTAGAGTTTCTCTTTCCTTTATTACAAACCACGTTTCATAATTCCGCATACTTTGAGAGATATGATTAATTAAAATGTGGAAAGTTTGAATAGGATACGGTGTATATTGCGATGTTGATGAATCGGGTTATTAAAGAGGGTCGTACTTATTACACTAATACAGTTTTTTCTAGCTTTAACTTGTAACAGGTGGAATAACGTATAATAACAGTATTTTATTAGTAATCCTTTATCCAATTCTTATGTATGATGATATAATACCTTACTTACTTACTTAATACAGGCTTTCCACTTTACAGCAGTTTGCCTTTGATTCCTGCTTTCCAGAGATTCCTATCTTCCCATTGTCCATCTTCCATACCCCTCTTCATCATGGCATCATATATTCCCTTATACCATGCTCTTCTACTTCTCCCCCTCTTCCTTCTGCCTGGTACCATCCAATCCAATACCTGTTTAGGCCACTGGTCTTCCGACATTCGTTGTACATGTCAATACTACTGTAGGACTCTCTTTGTTATCCTATCGATAACAGTTTCTTGTGCATCCATTTCTTGTCTGATATATGTATTTCGAATATGTTGTAGTTTGGATATTCTCATACTTCTCCGTAATCCATCCATTTCTGTTGCCAAGATTCGTTTCTACATCCTTTCATTTATTGTCCAGCTTTCTGATCCATATGTGAGTATACTTTCTATTATTGTCTATATAATCTCTTTTTTTGTTTTTCTGGTCAAATTTCTATTCCATAAAAGACCATTCTTCCTTGCACAATTTACTCTGTTAATAATAGGCCTATATTTTTCACAAGTACCGGATTTATCTATTATAGATCGAAGATATTTAAATTCTTCAACACCTTTAATTATCATATTATTTATTTGTAGGTCTTCTGAATTTGCTCCGATTACCATATATTCTGTTTTAATATAATTTATCTTCAGTCCCCCTACCTCGAATGCATCTACTAACTTTCTAATCATATATATATATATATATATATATATATGTATATAAAATATCTAAGGTCAAAAATCTTGAGTGTTTTGTATCTTTTTCATTACTATTTTTCCTAATTGCAGTCTTTTATCCTGTTTGATTATACAGCTATTGTGTTTATCATTTGTTTTCTGTAGAATTTCACTGAATTAATTGAGATTATTCCAACTTTATGCAATATTAGTTTCTGTGAAATAACCTCTGGTAATGAAATTTTAATCCAGATTTTCTATCGATAACTAAGTAAAATAAAAACAAATAAATGTGTTGATTAAATCCGGTTTAACCGCAAATGCAAGTCTCGAATGATACCGTTTGAGTCAAGTCGTAAGTTACTTAGCCTATATTTTATTTATACCGATTTGTACCTTTGCTTTGACACATTTTAATTCTAAGTAAGGGGAATAGGAAGTTTAAGGCTCTCACATTTGATGACAACCGACACGAGATACCTTCGGAGCACGTATTTAATTTTCATTTCCGTTACAGGCTGAGTTAATACAGCGATCTCTGTGCCGCTAGATAGTTTAGTCAGATTAAAAATTTCGATCCCGTCAGTAATCGAAACAGCAATCATCCGTCTTGTAGTAGCCTATATTATCTCAACCAACTATACTACTGTATCATTATTTAAAATGATGTACAGAGATCCCTATAGAAATACATGACATTATAACAACTTGAGTAAACATTTAAAATCTAAACATTATGTAGATACAGGTGCAACATAAGTCAGTTTATCGAAAATTCAAATATATTATTTACTGTAACTTAAAACATCTATAGAAAAATATTTTTTTTATTGTATCCAAATATCCATCCATAGTAATTCTGCCCGCAGGCAGGTCCTTCACTGCAATCATAGCATTTTCATTGCAGATTTACTAGGTGTAGGTGTGGTAGTTTCCCGTTGCTTTCCACACCGGAGAAGGATGATGATGATAAGGATGATAACGGTGATGATGACCATATGATTTCGGGGACCGTTTGGGCCTTAAAGTTTTCCTGACATTTGTCTTACAGGTGAGGAAAAGCCCCGATAAAAACCTCACCCAGAAAAACTGCCCCGACCGGGGATCGAACCCGGGCCCGCTGCGTGGCACGCTACCTCGAGACCACAGCGGTGGACGTATCCAAATATAATAACCCTTTTTTATCTTACGGTATATAAGGGCTGTAATTATGTAACATTAACAGATAAATTAACATAAAATAGTAGAACAAAATACAATTATATAACAATATAACAAAGATGAACACAATAAAATTAAATTATAGTTGAGAATAAACACTAGTTACAAAAGAAAGTAAATAATTATAACATTCTTTGTTGTTAAGAATATGACAAAGAAGTCTTGAATTTTTTTTTTTCGTTAAAATTCAAATATGTTTCAAGTTTATAACGTTCAAACCATAACATTGGACAATTAAATAGAATATATTTGACTGTTTGAATATCTTCTCTACATTTACAACTTTCATTTTATCATATTTTAAATTTGTATAAATGTGCCTGACGTTATCCATGCCCGGTTAAAAATTATATTATCTTATTATTATTATTATTATTATTATTATTATTATTATTATTATTATTATTATTATATTCATTATAAGTAACATGACTAATTAATTAATTCAGATTTTTCTCATCCGTAATTCAAGTAAATCATCAATCTGATAATAATGATAAAGGTGGTTAAATAACTTGATATAATTAGATAACGATTGTACTTTTTTCGATGCCATTTTGATACGATTGGACATACGAATAAATATGTTATATAGGATATTCGTTATAATTAATAACGTAGGCCTATAATTCTTATTGTATATTTTTATTTTTTTATTAATTTTGAAATAAGTAGGCTTGCACGATGAAATTCTCTGTAGTAATGAAAAAAACTAGATTTTGTCGTAGTGATTGAGGTAAAGTAAATGAAAAATTGCATTAATTGGCTCTGGGATTTAAACTCATATAGAGTTTTTTAATGCATGTCAAACATTATGCTATAGTCTCAACTAACACTAAGTATACTAATAATAATAATAATAATAATAATAATAATAATAATAATAATAATAATAATAATAATAATAATAATAATATTAATAATTAATAATATTATTAATAATAATAATAATATTAATAATTAATAATATTAATAATAATAATAATAATTATTATTATTATTATTATTATTATTATTATTATTATTATTATTATTATTATTATTATTATTATTGTCGTCGTTGTTCACCGCTTTTAATGATTCTTGTTTTATTTTACTCATTAATGTTGTAGCTACAAAATATACTACAATTGTTTAATTATATAGAGTGTAAATATTTGTTTAAATATAATATAATAGGTACATTACTAATTGTAGAATATTTTGTTCATCTCTTTAAACTACATGTACATGCAAAATTTCATTCCAATATCTTGAAAATGTTGAGAGCTATCAGGGAAACCATATTGAAAAAATTAAGTTACGGAAAACAAGCGACAAACTTACCTAAGATATAGGTACCTTCTGAAATTAAAGGGCTCACTCGAGTGACAGCATTGTACATTTTTAACCCTTAAATTCGTAATGTATCCTTTTGGTTACATCAGTTGGTTCAGTTAATGTAATATTTTAAATAAATCAGAAGAAAACGAACAAAAATATACCACTTAAATTTGTGTCAAATTATACAATATACCTAATAATAACAGTTATACAAAATTCCGTTTTCACTGCGGTCCGCCACATTCAAATAACTAACAGAAGAAATTTGTGTTTTGCCAATTTAAGGGTTAAACATAACTCGAAAAGTAATAGAGTTTCAATGAAAATCTTTCACTAGTTTAAAGATGAGGGTTCAGTCTTTATGAAAGAACATAAATTGAGAAATTACTTTTTTTTTTTTACTCTCAAAGGTTAGGTCTCCCCTTAAACTGACACATGGCCTTATCTCCACCAGGTTAAATAAATCTACCTATTCTATTCTATATGGATATTCGGTACTGGATATCAGTCGGATAGAAGCCCTGCGTAATTGCAGCCTTTACCTCCAGATCATGCGATCTTTGTGCCGCTAGATAGTTTAGTCAGATTAAATTCAGATATTCTGGTGGCACCAAGGCCCTAGCTGAAATGAAAACCAAACGCATGATCTGGAGGTAAAGGCTGCTATTACGCAGGGCTTCTATCCGACTGATATCCAGTACCGAATATCCATATAGAATAGAATAGGTAGATTTATTTAACCTGGTGGAGATAAGGCCATGTGGCCTTCTCTTCCACTCATCAGGACAGACATATGTTACATTTAAATACAAAAATAATAGTACATACCAAACAATTATGTGGTCAAACTGAACAATAATGAAAATAATGTCTAATAATACAATACAATTAAATACAATTAAAATTTAACTAATGGAAGAATGTGTACTCAAAGGAATAACATCTCGAATCTACTATACACAAAAAGAAATAAAAAGAAATACAAAGAAAGTAATAAAGTGTAATGAATGAGTCTATCGCTTACATGTAACGCATCAGGTAAATATATTGACTATTTAACTCATGCCCCAAATGGGAGTCAACGACCAATCACATTTCAATGATTTTTTATTTACAACCAATCACAGTCGTGTTTCGCCTAGAATTTACCTCCTAAAGTTTATCATAATAAAGAAAGCACCTCTTTTTTAACATTCTGAATAGTCGTAGCATTATTTTGCAGTGACTGACTCTCTAAGAAAAACGGCTACCAGATTGTATATACAGCGCATGAATGCCAACACACAGATCATGCGGGAGTTAATATAAAAATCTTTATAGCAATTGATTATACCACAAAAAAAAGAACCACTGTTTGCACTTTCTTAAATGTATTTTTTTCCCCAGGTAATAACATTCCAGAAAAATATAATTGTCATATTTACATCATAGGACATCAGAAATGAATTAATGTACAGTTTGATGTGTTTCATTTTTTCTCCACTAGAGTGCATTCTTACAATATTGCGTTTCTTTGGCAATAAATGATTATCAGGTTTCAGTCATGAACAAAAGAAGCAATTGAAGCGTACCAATCGTTTCTCATTTGTTTTCAAACATCGTCGTTTACATTAAATATATAAATACTTTAAAATAACTATATTTAAATAACGATTTGTGAGTAAACAGCTTAATTTTATTCGTTAAATAGTCCTAACAAATGCTGCTCTTGATTTCCAAATTATCTGGATAAATTCACTCCTCACGTGGCATTACTTATGACAAATCTTAATACTGTTTTTATTATATAATAAAAAAATTGTTAGAAAAGTAAAAGTAATATTAGTGAGATGTTTCTTATAGTTGGAGCCTTAACACTTTACTATTCCAAAAGTTTCCCAGGGCCTGTACTGGGATCATTTTTACTTTAACGCACTTATTTATTACTCAAATATATGTCGTTCCAAGAAATTGTAATTAATTATAAATGAATTTACTTGAAAGTTGCGGTAGAAAGAAGTATTTTATTTTTTAGTTTCTTAATAATAATAAAATAAATAGTTTACTCTCTATATGGAATTGAATCGGGCACGGAGGATCAGAGGATCAGGCTCTAACTCTAAAATAGGTCTCGCAGCCAGAGGTTTTTCTGATACTCTGTGAGATACACACAAGGTGAACAGGAAAAGGAAACGGAAGGAAATTGAAAGAGGCTCCTCTCTCCTTTGGGAACTGTGATGTGTGTTCTTTGACATCGTTCAACGGAGGTGACCAGTGGACAACTCTAGACAAGATTGTATAAAATAATAAAAATCGCAATTTAAACATTGTGATTCTGCTAAACCTTCCTTTATAACTGTGCCGAGTTTAACAACTTGGAAATTCTATTACATCACTGGAGCTTTAGAATTTACAATGAACTCCATGTTAGATAAATACTGTAATCAGATTGTTTTCACAAAAAAAAATGTTACTAATGATTTTTACATATACAATTTGAATTAATTGTATTTGCAGATCATAAATATTTCTGTAATGCATTAAAACTAATTGATATAATAATGTGTAGACTAAATAGTACTCTATCTGTTACTTCCTGATTTAAATTGGTTTAGAGTTTAATTACTGACATCCCAATAGGGTCCATTCAACTCGATTTTTTGCTCATACGCTAATGGAAGTAGACTGACGGTAATAATCTAAAAAGTATTAAATTGTTCAGTGAAATGTAGTGAATGTTAGATTGTACAGATTTATTATTTCTATTATGATTATTATTATTATTGTTATATAAATTATATTTTCCTGACATTTAAAAGTTATCTTTTAGCAGCAATATTATATAATTCATTTCGTTCCTCTGTATTTTTCCTCTTCGAGAGAAAATTTCTCTTATCACTGCTATTTACTTAGTGAAAATTGCATAGCTATTCTTATTATTGTTATGATTATTATTATTATTGTTATTATTAATGCAAGCAAGAGGGCTAAGCATTGAAGATGCCCGAGATCGTAGACTTTGGAGGTTTGGCACGGGAAAACGGCAGCAGCTGTAAAAACCCGAAGATGGATGGAGATAGATTATTATTGTTATTATTGTTACTATTATTATTATTATTATTATTATTATTATTATTATTATCGTCATCATCATCAAGAATTAGACCGGCTGGTCTGTTCTGATCTCATGTCAGAATTGATCTGTCCATCTTTTACTGGGTCTTCCAATATTTCTTCTACGTAGTGGTTTTGTAATTAAGAATCTGTTTCGGAATTCTGTTGTTATCCATTATATTGATGTGTCCACCGCTGTGGTCTCGAGGTAGCGTGCTGCCTTGTCACGCAGCGGGCCCGGGATCGATCCCCGGTCGGGGCAGTTTTTATCGGGGTTTTTCCTCACCTGTAAGACAAATTTCAGAAAAACGTTAAGGCCCAAACGGTCCCCGAAATCATATGGCCATCATCATCATCCTTATCATCATCATCATCATGATCCTTCACCGGTGTGGAAAGCAACGGGAAGCTACCGCACCTACAATTCCCTAGTAAAGCTGCAACCATAGCATGAACATGCTATGATTGCAATGAAGGACCTGCCTTCGGGCAGAATTACTTTAGATGGATATTGATGTGGTCCATCCATTCATCTCTGTATTGTGTAATTCTATCTAATAGTTTGAATATATTTAGTTCTCTTCGTATATTATTATTATTATTATTATTATTATTATTATTATTATTATTATTATTATTACTATGACGCATCTTAATAGCGGCGTTTAAATTTCGCGGGCGAAGGCAAGAATACTAATCAGGAATTGGATTCCTATGTCGCTTCTCCTCTCGGGAATGATCGATGCCAGAAATTTCCATACTGGAAAGGTCTCGATCTAGAACCGAGAAATTTTCGACCCAGGCCTATATGTTGTCTAATAATTAATTTTTCTCTATTTATTTAATTTTATACTATGTCATTAATCTTTTCCTCGTTTTTTTATATATCTTGTACATATTATATATTTAATTCGTTAAATTTAGAGTAAATCAAAATACATTATAAATATTAATTGTATTGTATTCATAACTTGTAATCGTTTATATATATATATATATATATATATATATATATATATATATTGTAATTTAGATTTAAGACTTTTCTTTTGTATTTTTTTAAACCTGGTTGAGTGGTAGACAAGGCCTTAAGGCCTTAACTCTGCCAGGTAAAATAAAGCTATTATTATTATTATTATTATTATTATTATTATTATTATTATTATTATTATTATTATATAAACGGTTACCAGGAACGAGAGTCAGTCAGTTGTGAATTAACAGCGATACAATGAGGAGCCATAGAAAATAAATTCGGTCAAGTGGATTCGTCAGAGACTGTAAAATAATTGTGGATAGATAAACTATAATCAAAATTAATTGTTAGCCAATTTGTGAGTGCAATGTCACTGATAGTTTATAGAATTAAATAAAGTTATTGTGAAGTTTTTCTCACATGAGTTGTTTTATAACGACTATTTGTCTCATGCCCCAAATGGGAGTCAATGACCAATCACATTTCAATGATTTTTTATTTACAACCAATCACTGTCGTTTTTCACCTCGATTTTATCATTTTAATTTTATCGCTCAGGTCGCATTGATCTAATCCTAGAAAGGAAGAAGAAGAAGAAGAATTTTATCGCTTTATAAACAAGCTCCTCATTTTTAATATTGTGAATAGGTCATAGCATTATTTTCCAATGACCTCACGTGGCTACAAGATTGTATACATAGTGCACGAATGTTAACACATAGTGCTTGCGGGATATAATATAAAACCATTTGTAGCAATTGATTATACCATAAAAAAAGAAGCCACTGTTTGCACTTTCTTAAAATAATTATTTTCCAGGAAATAACGTTGGAGAAGAATATAATTGTCATATTTACATCATACGACATCAGAAATTAATGAATACCTATAATGTTGGTTATAAATTTATCTACTAGGGTGAATTCTTACAATATTACGATCCTTTGGCAATAAATAATATGATCTGGTTGCAGTGATGAACAAATGAAGCGTAACAATCGTTTCTCATCGTTTCCAAACATCGCCGTTTACATTAAATATATAAAAAAAATTAAAATAACTATAGTTAAATAATGATTTGTGAGTATACAGCTTAATTTTATTCGTTAAATAGTCCTAACAAACGCTACTCTTGATTTCCAAATTATCTAGATACATTCATTCCACACTTCGTGAGTCGTGAATTTATCGATAATATGGAAATCACTCGTCGCATTACTTGTGATAAAATGACATGAAAACCAACCCTACGGTAAGTATTAACGTTATTATTATTTATTATTATTATTATTATTATTATTATTATTATTATTACATTGTTTCCCAGGTTTAAGATTCGGTTTTTTAGCATTTTATATTTTTTACGATGTGTTAGGAGCTGGCCCACACATCAACCCCTAATCTGATGGATCGGGTGATTTTTGATCAAGGTTGTCTTCCTCTAGCCTTTGATGAACCAACATCAAACTACAAGGCAGCAGTACCTGTAACACTAGGCAGGAGCTCTTACAGGGTACTATCAGCCGAGCGTACTCAACCCTGCTTTTTTTTTAACGAGGTTGTTACTCCTACCCCTCATCCTTTTTCAATCTGACTTGGGACTATAAATCTATAATTCCGTAGTCATTTATGTATTTTTTTTTAAACTTGTGTCAATTATTAAGATTGGTTGGAGAAAACCCTCAATGATGAGGAAAATTCTCAAAGTGAATAATAATAATAATATTATTATTAATAATAATAATAATAATAATTATTATTATTATTATTATTATCATCGTCATCATCATTAGGCATATATATATGATGAGCTTCAGCAATATACGGTACATAATTTAAGAATGTTCAAGTAAATCTGTAATAATCTCAGAGATGTAATTGATGAATTATTGTGAATAGTAATTATACCACATTTAATTTTATTTAACTGACGCTAATTAGTGCATTATTGGTGTCCTTTTTAATGGCGGGAAATGGACTGATTGGACGAGGAAGTTGGCCATTAGGGTATCAATTCATTAACATAGAAGGGCGGTTCCCTCAACCTCGCGTGTCCGGTCACTAATTCCATTTCTACACTTCCTTCCACTAGCCACCACAATTAACATAATTTTTATTTAACACTCCCTTGGCCAAGGCGCAGAAATGAGTGCCTTAATGCGGGTTTCCAATCTAATTAATCGTAAATATTGTTCAACACAGCATTTTAACTTCCTGTCTTTATTTTAATTTTTCACATTTATTAATTAATATACAGTGTGTTCAACGGTTTATTGTTTATCACCAATATCAATAAATTATCACGTCTGTTGTTAACATATTTACTTGACTAATAGAACAAAACTGTACTATGTAGCATTATAAATCGATTACACTTGTGTTTAGTTATTTAAAACAAATACAAACATGATGTGCTGCGAAATATTAACGGGCATAGGTAAATTGGGCTCCGGTCAATTTCCTATCCTTATGTGGTCTGTGTCCACCGCTGTGGTCTCAGTGTCACGCAGAGGGCCCGGGTGGTATTTTTTCGGAGTTTTTCCTCACCTGTAAGACAAATGTCAGGAATATTAGGGCCGAACGGTCTCCGAAAATCATCCGGCCATCATCATCATCCTTATCATTATCACCATCCTTCACCGGTGTGAAAAGTAACGGGAAACTACCACACTTACAATTCCCCTGTAAAGCTGCAAAGCATAGCATGAAAATGCTATGATTGCAGTGAAAGCCCTCGGGCAGAATTTACTACGGATGAATGAATGTCGTCAAGGAATTGAGTCTCCAATATGGTAAATTGGGTCCTGGATCCGGATAGAATTATATGTTTTTCTTACCTGTGATGGTATTAATTTTGTACATTACTACTAGTATGTTATAAATAAAAATTATTTAATATTTGAAGAAAAAATTAAGGATGTTAATCATCATTTTAAACTTCATTTACGCTTTGAAAAATGTTCAATCCGAACTTTACATATTAGGATGAAAGTATAACAGGATAAAAGAAGTAAGGAAAAGGAATAGTTTTGACTAATAAAGTTACACTGTTAGCAACGGAATAAATTAGTATGATCGAATTTGTAACATCGGTGATTTTTAATTTTTACTATCAGGCTAAAACAGTTTTAGGCTTAATTTTTTAATATTAGATATTTTTGGGGAACAATCCAGCTAACTTCCGCTCGGCGTTCTCTGGGTAATTTTAACAGGCTGGACCCAATTCACATATTATTATCCTTGTTGACCCGGTACCCATTTACTTATTACTCGTTTCTATCCGGGACCCAATTTAGCGTACTATTAAAGATAGGGACCCAGTTTACCGTCGCCGATAATAACAGATTTATACATCGTTTATTCATGTTTTCTTCCCAAATTCTCGGGGTCGAAAATATGCTGCTTTTACAAATTAAGAACGTAACTCAAAGACTAGTAAGTTCATGAGCCATTTTATAGAAGACCTTTTCTTATTTTGTGGAGTTGGTTACTACCTACTCTATAAAGATTAGAACCTTTGTAAGAGTACTATGTTATATTATTTTATTGCATTGATTAACTTGCAGTTCTTATGGAAGACTAGTTACTTTATTTTTAGTGGTGTTGGCTTGAAGTTCCGAATCACTTAAATGCAATGCTTCTAGAAATCAATCAATCAATCAATCAATCATTTATTGTCGTAAGCATATAGATGGTTACACTGAGCAACAAAAAGAAACTATTTTTGTCTCGGAAAGAAAAATATGTGATTCTGATGGTATTTATTCTCCTGAATTCAAATATGATATCGGTTTTTCTCCATCACGCAAGGTTTCCAAGAGACAGGAATTTATAATTTCAAACACTTTAATATTTTCTAATTATTAACAACACAATATTCGAACATTCTGTCTCACCTAGAAAGTAAGAAATGACGATTTTCTGCTATATTTCGCAAGTGGAGCATCCCTCTTGATGGTCCAACAATAATCGGCCAGCATATTAGGATTCCATTTGCATTGATATATCTTTTCCATAGCTGAAATCATTTGCGTTAGCTCATTTGGTTTTATTTTACAATGGACAAATGTACGAAAAAAATCTATTAAAAAATAATTATTTAAAACCATTAATTGAAATTGAAATAAAAAAATTGTGGGTGATGGAGAAATTTTGAATACATATTTGAAAATACGATAAAAAAACTGCATTAAATATAACTGTTGGTATTGATGAGACAAAAATCATGTTGGCCGATGTTATCACTTATCAGTAAAAAATATATATGTCTCCCTTTATCTTGGTCTTTTACGTGTCCCTTCCTACCCGGACCTCACAGGGACACAACATGTCGGGAGAGGATTTTTAACTATGGATCACACACATACTTTTTTTTCACCACACAAAGACAGGGAGAGCCGCCCACGACGAGTGAACAGTTCAGTGTCAGGGCACCTCCGAGACAACACGAACATTTAAAATAATATACACCATTCACTCATTCACATACTTAAACAAGCGGAATAAGATAGGAATGATTTTGATGGCAATATTATGTTTGGGGACCATTTGAGCCTTGAAGTTTCCCGACGTTTGTGTTACAGGGGAGGAAAAATCTTGAAAAAATTCTAACTCAGAAAATGTGTGCCAACCGGGAATCGAACCCGAGTTCATTGCGTATGAGGTAATGACGTTATCCCGAGATCACACCGGTGAATAATAATAATAATAATAATAATAATAATAATAATAATAATAATAATAATAATAATTGCATTAAACTATTTTAGAAGCTATCAAACGTTAGTAAGGGATATCTAACTAAATTATAGTTATTAAATTCTGAATACTCCCTGACATTTATGTTGGAAAACTAACTCAGTTTAAATTATACTAACTCTATAGGCTATGAAACTCTTATGTTCAATGTCGTATTCATTAGGGCATTATTCTCGCCATTTGATCCAATTCATATAATTAGATATCCAATTCTCTAAAATCCATCCTAATATTATCTTCCCTCTACGGCTGAGACATATTTTGACCTGTTAAAAATGATACTAGGTATTTGAACATTTTATCTTATCATACGATGTTAAAAGCTCCCTCGAAAAGCGGTGAGATCATTAATTTATCTGAAGATGGTTTCTTAAGGTGTTATAATGAATGCAATATTCAGTGTTGGACATGTAATCTTAAACAATATTTGCTTTGTATGGAGTAGGAATAGCAATTTTTAAGTACGTGGCATATTTATCACTTGAGTGAACTTGAGTATAAGATAGTGTTCTACGAGACCTAAAAGAATGCCACACAGAATAGTTGCTTACATCTGTATTGGATAAAGGTCAACTTATGCCTGTAATTATTCTGTTGAAATCTGATATATTTCGATCACGATGCAAATCCATGTACTATTTTTGTGTTTTCATTTATTCATTTTTCACAGCGCAATAAAAAATTATACAGGATTTGTAACTTTGGCCGGGCACTTTATTTCCTCTTCCACCATCAGAGTAAGTGTTCAATGAGATACCAACATCTAAAGTGACTTATAGATATGGATAATGTGGCTAACTTGCTAATTAACTCACTGGCATTATCGAACCCGTAGGTTCATAGCCGCGCGGACATAGGCTCTCCATACATCCCTATCTTGAGCTAATGTTTTTCTATCTTTCCTTGTATAAACTACTTCCCTCAAATAACAGTTAATGTTATTCCCTCGCCTCATTCTTGGGCGTTTTCCCTCTGGTTTTCCTATAAGAAGCTTCCATGCACGTCTTTCATTCCCCATTCGTACCACATGTCCTGCCCCATCGCAGTCTACGAGACTTAACTGTTCTTATTATATCTGGCTGCCTATAAAGGTCATGTAGTTCACTGTTATGTAGTCTTCTACATTCACCTGTTTGTTCATATATCTTTGGTCCAAAAATTTTCCTATGTACTTTATTCTCAAATACTCGTAATCTCCTTTCCTCCCTTAAAGTAAGAGTCCACGTTTCGCAACCATATAATATAACTGGTAGAATAATAGTTTTATATTTTTTCAGTTTAACTTTTTTGTAAGGAGTTGTGACATTAATGTTCTCTGTAAGGCATAATAGCAAGCATTTGCAGAATTGAGCCTATGATTAATTATTGGCACTTGTCGAAAATCATAGATATAATTGATACTTCACGTTTTACATCGTAACTCGACGAACTTATTTTAAACGATAATAATGGAAAATAAATATGAGAACGAACCAAGTAAACAGACTGCGATTGCTATGGGAATAAGTTGTAGATGGATTCTCCGTATGTGATGCGGTAAGCTTGAATATTTTGTATTCATATATATTTTAGATGGTTAATGCACTTCTACAATTGTCCACGTTATAAGCAAAAAAAAATCCATTAGAATTACTGTTGCTTTTCATGAGGTACATACAGAAAGCACTATATCACTGTATGCTTTCATTCCAAGTTTCATACGAAGTATTATTAAAATGTAAGTATAGTTAAAATAACTAAAATCTGTATTTATTTGTAATAAACTTGAGTACATGTAGATATTTAAATATTGAAATCGATCTTTTGATAAATACAAAAGAATTACCTGCCCATATAAGTTTATTTTTCAATTAGTTATAGTAAAAAAAAGTTTACATTAAAAGAAATGAAGTGTTGTTTGAAAATGTTCTTTCAGAAGATGATAAAAATAATGTCTTGTCAATTGACTGCAAGTTAGCAAGTTGAAATCCGATCCAAGTTTAAGTCTTTGAACAAGATCATGCTAAAAATCGTCTACCATCAACCAGCTAATTGAAAACCTTTTACAAAAAGTATCTTATATTTTAAATATAGCTAAAAATAAATCTTTAAAAATATAATGTTTGTGAGTTATTTAAATATTTTTAAATTTAAACCAGTGAGGATTTTATGAATATTTCACATATTCTTAAATTATATCCGTGACTATTTAACTCATGCCCCAAATGAGAGTCAATGACCAATCACGTTTCAATGATTTTTCATTTACAACCAATCCCAGTCGTGTTTCGCCTAGAATTTACCAACTAATGTTTATCATAATAAAGAAAACACCTCCTTTTTAACATTCTGAATAGGTCGTAGCATTATTTTGGAGTGACTGACTCTCTAAGAAATACGGCTACCAGATTGTATATATAGTGCATGAATGTCAACACATAGCGCATGCGGGAGTTAATGTAAAAACATTTGTAGCAATTGATTATACCACAAAACAAACAACTGTTTGCACTTTCTTAAATGTATTTTTTTCCCAAGTAATAACATTCCAGAAAAATATAATTGTCATATTTACATCAGAGGACATCAGAAATGAATTAATATATAGTTTGATGTTTCATTTTTTCTCCACTACAGTGCATTCTTACAATATTGCGTTCCTTTGGCAATAAATAATATGATCTGGTTGCAGTGATGAACAAAAGAAGCAAATGAAGAGTACTAATGGTTTCTCATTTGTTTTCAAACATCGCTGTTTACATTAAATACATAAATATTTTAAAATAACTATATTTTAATAATAATTTGTGAGTAAAAAGCTTAATTTTATTAATTAAATAGTCCTAACAAATGCCACACTTGATTTCCAAATTCCTTAGATAAATTCACTCATCACTAGGTGAGTCGTGAATTTATCGATAATTTGGAAATCACTCGTGGCATTTCTTATGATAAATGGTCAGAAACATAAACGTATTTAGACCTGAGTTATTTTAGGAAAAATGTTGAATTTTTTTTTGAATTTTCGACTTCAGATTATACAAATCTGAACATTATTATGCATGTATCGTTGAACATATTAATGCTCAGAATTGTTTAAACTGAAATCGAAAATTCAAAATGTTCGTTAGGCTATCAATAATATTAAGAGATTCCTGACTATGTGGCCGTGATCGATAACTTATATTTTTTTCTTCCTCGACTGCGGAGACCATCCTCGATGGCGAGTAATTTTAGGTAGTGTTTTATGGTCGGAGGTTCGACTGTGGCGAGTATTTTTTATGTAATATTCCTTGCTCGGAGACTCGAATGTGAAAGACGAGTCGAGGTTTGCAGTGCACTCCTCCCGGCTAGGTCCAGTCCGGACCAGCGGGCCATTTGTGAGGTCGTCAGCACTCGAGCGACCTGACGTACTACATAGCTCGTGCTGCGCCCACTCCAGCAACAAAACGCCTCCCCTCGGTGGCGTAGTGGAGAAAAGGTCGGTGGATCTGCTAGTCAGTCCTCCCTTCCAAGTCCGATGGACTCGCGGACCATGAGTGGGGTCAACAGGAGAATGAAAAGAGGGCCCTTTTGTCAAACTTGTGAATCCCGGCCCACAAGCGGGATATGGGCCGCTGTTGGTGGAGCGGTGAGAGACTAGAGGATCGCGACCCCCTTCTCTTGGTTCAATTGAACCCGTGACCATCTGTGGGGGCACCATGGGAGATGAGCACCCTGGATGCCTACATTCCTCAGTGGGCTGGTCTCACAGCAGCGGCACGACTAGGCTTAGTCTTGCGAACGGGCTGGTTGGGACAATACCGGGCGTAATGCTGGGAATTACCACCAGGTCAATAAGCTCGGGAAAGGAGGAAGCGCGGTCTTTTGGGTCTGGGACTTAGCGCCGACTCTGGGACCGAGTGACCTAAGAACAATCTGTGAGGTCGTCAGGAGTTGAGTGACCTGACGTACTAATGCTCAGGCTGGACCCACTTCAGCAACCAAACACGTCCCCAGCTGGTGCACTGGGGGAAAGGTCGGTGGATCTGCTTGACAGTCCTCCCGGTCAAGTCCAAGGGACTCGTGAACCATTACAGGGGTTGGCAGGAGTTGAGCCCCTTGTCGTACTATTTGCTCATCTTTTGGAGCTTGCGAGCTCCGTGCTGGCCCACAACAGCAGCAGAAGGCGTCCCTGGAGGCATACCAGGGCTCGGCTCGGACCAGTGCAGAGGGGAGCAATTGTACTGGTTCCTGGCTCAGCCTACGGGGTCGTCGACAAACTGTGGGATCGCCAGGAGATGAGCACCTGGATGTACTAAAGTCTCACACTGTGGGGCTTGTAGCCCTATCCGGTCTCACAACGGCTGCAGGACACGTCCCTGGAGGCAGAACAGGGGAACGGTCGGTGGATCTGCGACAGCAGTCCTCCTGGCTAGGCTCATAGAGCCCGTGGACCAACTGTGGGGTCGTCAGGAATGAGCGACCTGGCGACTACGAAGCTCAGCAATTCCCAGAAGTTGCAACTCCAACACCCTCTCCCTAGGGGTGTTGGTTTTAGGACCAGAACTTGAACGTGGACGCGAAGATACGATAGGGAGGACAAGAACTCTAGGACTTGGGAGTATGGTTATGATGACCGAGGTATCCCAAGGAGTGGGGGAAGGGCCTAGATGTGAAAGTCGAGTCTGCGACCAGGGTACACTACCTAGAAGTACTCGCCACTGAAGATGTCCTCCGTAGTCAAGGGAGAAATGTCTGGAAGAAACACCAATCATGGACCAAGGCCACATAGCCCGGAATATTTTAATATTATAATTATCGGCCGTGGAAGCCTGCATTCAGCTGTTCGATATCAATGTTCAATATAACTTCATCATAGCAAGCATTACCTAATATGGTTAATATACCCTTAAGAGAGAGAGAGAGAGAGAGAGAGAGAGAGAGAGAGAGAGAGAGAGAGAGAGAGATCACTACTTACAGGGTTTTTTTAATCATTACCCACAACTTACTAAATCTAAAGAGCTAACTCTTATTAGATTGTCTAGATATAAATGTCATTAAAGAGTTGATCTCTGTGTACTTAGTGTTTAACGTGTTTGTCTCTAGATTCGATGGTTGAAAGTTACTTTTATATTATTTTTGATGAGGCTATGATATCTAATTAATAGACTAGGATTAGATACGCCGATGTCGAAGGATTTTTACAGATATTTACAGCCTTTGGAAGTGACGTAAAAGCAGAGGTTTCCGTGACATTGACTTATGACACGTAAAAAAACCTCAAGTCTATCTAGAAGGTCTCTGCTTTTTAGTCGAACATTTAATTGCGACGCTAAAATTATCTGAACTGTTTAGAGCAACGTTATATAAAATGTAGCAACTTTATTAAATAATAAAAAAATAATTTGTCGAACTCTCTTTAATTGTTAAAATCCATGATTAGTGCATTATGAACGTAATTGACTGTGGATAATTTGAAGCAATTATAAAAATCAGGTTTAATTTTAAATGAACTAATTATTTCTGAGAAATTCTATTTAATGTATTATCTAGGGAGATATTCAATTAATGAAGCCAAAAACTATTTTATACCACAACAGACATATATGATACTTGTTGACTTAATTAATATATTATATTTTAAAAATATAATTCTCTTTTCCTCGAATTACAAATCAGTGTAAAAATTGGTATATATCTATAACTTGTCTCTTGTCTATTTTTTTAATTACCGTAGGAGTACTATATGCTTAATTAATTAAGTCTACTATAGAATTGCCAGTAAAATATGTAATTGAGAATTTTTTTCCCATGATGTATAAACCTGCAAAATTCATAGGCTAAATGGTTGTTCATGAAAGTAATATTCCAAATCAATTAAATCATAATTTATTGTATTTCTGTTTAAGGAATGTATTTATACATAATACTTACTTACTTACTCACTGGCAATATCGAATCCGTAGGTTCACGGCCGCATGGACATAAGCTCTCCATATACCCCTATCCTGAGCCAGTGCTTTCCAATCATTCCCTGTATAATCTACTTCCCTCAAATCGTAGTTAATATTATTCTCCCACCTCATTCTTGGTCTACCAACTGGGCGTTTTACCTCTGGTTTTCCTACAAGAAGCAATACATCCATTTCGTTTGATTTCGTTCATCTGCCCCTGTGATGGCGCGTCACGCGTGGTCGACCGGCACCCTTGTCATTCGCAGACCTCTATATAGGGGCTTCATCTCATCTCATCCCTCGACTCGACCCTAAGTTGGACACGAGTTGAGGATATATATATATATATTTATTTATTAATTTTTCAGTTTTAATTTGTGACATCAACAAACAAATTTGAACACACGGTAGCATTTAATATTATTATTGAGAATATCCCGAGCTCTCATCTCGAAAACTCAACCTGACTGAGATTTTTGTGATTTCCATGAATTATCAAATACAATTTTATAATTTTATTATCTCGGTCCATTTTTTCACTAATTGTCGTTTCACATTTAATTAACGATAATTTATATCGAATAATTTGTTTTAGAACTTGAATACACACAGTAGACTTAATTTTAACACAGCCACTGGTATGTATCCAAATATTCTAGTAACAGTATGTTCAAAGATTTTTAAGGTTTTAAGAAATATAAAACAGTACCTGAGATCTCAGTCGTCCTGAATAATCAGCAGTGTAGTTTTGTAGGAGGCCTTTCGATAACTTAAGTGTCAAACTAAAAGCAGATGATGATAGCCTACTTAAGTTACCGAAAGCCTCCTACAAAACAACAATGATGTTTATTGAGGACGACTGAGATCTCAGGTACTGTTTTACATTTTTTGAATCTTTAACACAGTGACCTCAACGGACTTTCGTAATCTATTTTAAAAATCTTGACTAAATGATATTTGACAATCTACGAGTAAAAATAATAATAATATAATAATAATAATAATAATAATAATAATAATAATAATAATAATAATAATAATAATAAGTGGGTAAGTGGCACTCGAAAGAGCGTTAAGTTTTAGGTTCATGATTTGTCTTTTATCAGTTCGTTCAACGATCCTGTCCATCTTCTGCATTGTTCGTAATGGTATCGCTCGCATTTTGTTCACATATCTTGCATTCACACGAGTCACTCGGTTGGTGGAATTTCGTATTTTTTTCACATTTTATGGTGATATCCATGTATTGCCAGGCCTGTGATTGCGTGCCTTTGTGGTCGGTTCATTCCGGTCCACTCCTTGTTCACCATGGCGTCTGAGGCGTAGAACTTTTCGTCGATCTCTTTTTCCTTCTGCTTCTTTTTTTTCGGTGACTTTCTTATATGGCTCCGTTGCTGGCAGTAATATCCTTTGTCTCAGGTCCTCTAGGAAGTACGTTTCTCTGGCTAGAATATAGGCCATTCTATTTGGTGTGTAGCCTATTTACTTATACCTAATGCCTTTTTTTGTGTGTCTTGCTTTCACTTTTTCTAACCTTTCCAAATCGCTGGTCGATAGTTTATCCTATATCAGTTCTATCCCGTAGGTGGCGATCGGAGTGATCACTGATACGAATAATTTCATGGCTGTGACTAATTTTAATGAAATAGGGTCCCTTTTCGAGGGTTCGTTGATAAATATACCATCAAACACAAGGAAAAACAATAAGTAAACTAATAATACTCTCGTGCATATTTCGCCCAATTATCTACAAATATCCAACCTCTAGAAATGATTGAATTCTTCAAATATATCGTATTGAGAATTCAGTGTGGCTAGTTATTTTGTTGTATTGTGAAGAATATCTTCATGATTTAAGAATTTCTCTCGCGGGCCGTATATTTTGTTCCTTTCACTGTGCCATGACACATTGTTTGAAAGTAATGGTCAGTAAAGCACTCAATACACTGATGTTAGAAATTTGTCTTGAACTAACGTGGAGAGTGGTCATTTCTTTTCACAAATGTAAGAATCAGCTTTGCCTGGGCCTGTCAAGGAGCTAGTCTATGCCAATGATTTCTCATTCTTCCACTCTTCGATTTCATGAGGAAAATTCAGATTTTTTAAAAATTTCTTTCCACATTTAATTCTCATGGCTCTGTTTGGTTATTCATTCAAACTTCCTAACATTTCTGAATGTATTCTCTGTAGCCTTGTTTAATAATAATAATAATAATAATAATAATAATAATAATAATAATAATAATAATAATAATAATAATTATCATAACACTCATTTTAATAATAATCATAATCGTAATAAAATTATAATCATAATAATAATCATCATCCGGTATCATGGCAGCTGCCGCCGTCTTCCGAAAACCAAACGCCATTCCTCTCTGTCCATCCATTGATCTTCCTCCAATCATCTGATATTCATAGCTGCTTGTACCCCTTCTATCCAAGTTTTCTTCGGTCTTCCTCTCTTCCTCCTTTCCATTGGGATCCATTCCATAACAGTGTTAGGCAAATCTTTGCTCTGGCAATCTTTTGACATGGCCATTCCACTGTAATCCTTTCTTTTCTATAATGTCTATGATTTCCGGCTCCTCTTGTACACTCATACTTTGCCTTATTTCTTTATTTCGTATTCTATCCATTCAAGATTTCCCAGCTGATCTTATTACAACATCAATTTCTGTACTTAAAATTCTGTTTATTTCCCTGGTAGGAATTTCCCAAACTTCAGCACCATATGTTAAATAAAATGCTTTGAATTATGGTTTGATATATTTGTAATTTTCTATTGTTTGTAATATTCTTGCTCCACCAAACAGAATTTAAAGCATTTATTGCTTGTTTTGTTTGTGCGTTTCTATTTTTAATTTCCTCTGTGTCATTATCATAACAATAATAATAATAATAATAATAATAATAATAATAATAATAATAATAATAATAATAGCCAAATAATAAGAATAATAATGATAACAAACAATTGAATTGAAATCGAATGCCTCGTAGCTGTTCTTTGATTTTATTAATAAGATATATTCACAAAGGCTCCTGTCTGGTGAATTTGGTGGATATTCAAGTACTTCCCAATTCCACCTTATAAATAGATTCTACTGAAAATCGTTTTTGAGCGATATTATTATCAAATGTGAGGAACAGTGAATGTATTCACAAAATATTACTATTTCGTGTATTTCAATATTATAGATTTAAACGAAAAAGACTGCTGAACAACATATTACAAAATTCCAGTGGTCACCACTAGGATCGCTGATTTACATCAGTGTTGCTTTCACTTATCGAATGCCCTAGTATTAAATGACTAATGTAATAAAATGGCTTCTGACAATAAAATTTCAACCAGCGTTTGCTTTGACGTCTATGAAAAAGCAGAAACGGGCCTCAGATAGGTTGTCAACGAGGTTTGAACCTGGTATCTTCTGAATACGATTCTCTAACACTGATATCAGAAATAAGTCAATTTGCTAGATTTTTATGTTTAGAAGTAAATTAAAGTTTATAATACCCCTTCGCTAATCTGTGTACGGATTTTGATCGAAATATGACGATGTGTAAACTGTAGGCTTTACGTTGAAGATGTGAAAAGTACTGTGGAAGTTAGTGAAGACGTACACATATTCATCAGAAACTAAAATCCCGATGACTTGAAGGATAATATGAAAAGGAGTTTAATTTTACGGAGATAAAGCTAACCAATCAGAGCGCGCCAAACCACATCTTCATCAACATCTCCAGTCAAACGTGATATTGGCTCCTAGCTAACTACAGGGCATTCAACAATAATTTTGTTCAGTGTTGTAAAATTTGTGACAATTAATATAAATATTTGTTCCAGCTTTCAATTTCAATACTAAATAATGCTTGATATTCTTTGGTTTAGAAACTTTTGGCTTGTATTTTTTTTAGCAGAGTTACATTATATAAAAGTAGCATATTACACAATTTTGTTTCTCACTTCAAACATCGCTATTCTGAATTAATAATTTCCTAAATAATGTACTTTCCTCAAATAATCACTGACATAAGCTCTCCAAAATCCCTATTCTGAACTGATATTTTCCAGTCATTCATTTCATGATGCGCTTTCCTCGAATAATGCTTAAAGTTATTATTCATAATTATTCATTTACCTAGTTGGAGCTTTTCCTCTGATTTTCATAAAAGAAGCTTAGGTGCCGTATTTCATTCCCCATTCGTGCCACGTGTCATGCTCATTGCAGTCTATGGGACTTACCGATAACTGTTCTTATTTCTTCTGATTTCCCATAAAAATAATAAAGTTCACTGTAAAATATCTCCTACATTCACCAATCTGTTGGTGTTTCTTTTTGCCACAAAATTTATTACGCACTTTATTATTAAATGATCGTGATGTTTTATCCTCTCTTACAGTAGGATACCGCTTCGCATCCATATAATATAACTGCAAGAATCACGTTTTTATGTATTGTTAAATCCATATTTATTTAGAGAGGTTGAGTTCACAAGAGTCCCGGCATTGTATAAAACATGATTTCAAGGAATTTCAGGCTATGTTTAATTATTTTATCCACTGTCAGTGACTCTTTAGTTCCTAGTTAATAGACCAAAAAAACCTATATTTTATAATCTAATAAAACACAAAACACGTTATCAAAATATAAAATACAGGTTTAAAAAAACGTAAAATACTTTTTAATGATGATTTCTTACAACTACATAAATAAACGTTCTTTGACTTTTCTGGAAGTATGTTAATAGTTGCATATTGAACTTGTTTTAAAATGTTTCCTGATAAACCGTGAAAATTACTTTCTCCGCTCACTTTTACTCTAAATTCACATATGAAACTAGCACAAATAACAATAATGTTGGTTGATTTGTCGCCTATTTTTCTCCTTATCGTTTTCGCAATAAATACATTTAATTAAAGATAACAAATATACCACTTATACTAAAATACTCTGAACGTAGATAAAATATTGTAGACAACACGTTACAAAATTAGCTTAGTAACTCGCTGGTTGTGTTCTAACTTGAGAATTTTGTTACTAAACATCTGCTTTTTGTACCTTGTCGTCTAAATAACTATTATCCATCTTGTTCATGTTGGTAATAATTGTTCCTAAATATGTTAATTCCGACACATCTTCAAAATTTCTCCCATTTGGTTAAGTGTCCATTAAGGTTATAACTTTTTGGACTTTTGTGAAATAAAATATTTCCTGTAAAATGAATGGGTAAAATTGTTCTTACACAATTGAAAAAGGACTTCATTTCACTGAGCTTCAAGAAAACGTCGCCGGAAATATATTTATATATCAAAATTTAATATTGATTTGGAGGTGACCTTTTCTTGAAGCTCAATGAAATGAAGGCATTTTTCAATAGTGTTAAGTAAAAGTTCACCCATTTATTGCACAGGAAATATTTTATAATTCACGAATGTCCAAAAAGTTTTAACCCTCTAGGATTGTAACTTTTTGGACTTTTGTGAAATAAAATATTTCCTGTGCAATGAATCGGTGAATTTGAACTTAAAACCAATGAAAAAGGCCTTCATTTTCTGACTTTCAAGAAAAGGTCACCCCAAATATATGTATATATCAATATTTAATATTGATTTGGGGATGACCTTTTCTTGAAGCTCAATGAAATGAAGGCATTTTTCAATAGAGTTAAGTAAACGTTCACCCATTCATTGTACAGGAAATATTTTATAATTCAGAAAAGTCCAAAAAGTTTCAACCCTCTAGGATTATAACGTTTTGGACTTTTGTGAAATAAAATATTTCCTGTGCAATGAATCGGTGAATTTGAACTTACCAATGAAAAAGGCCATTATTTCATTGAACATCAAGAAAAGGTCACCCCAAATATATTTATATATTAGTATTTAATATTGATATGGGGGTGACCTTTTCTTGAAGCTCTGTGAAATGAAGGCCATTTTAGATAGTTTTAAGCAAACATTCATCCATTTACTGCACAGGAAATATTTTATAATCCACAAAAGTTCAAAACGTTTTAACCCTTTAGGATTATAACTTTTTGGACTTCTGTGAAATAAAATATTTCCTGTGCAATGAATGGGTTAATTTGTACTTAACACCAATGAAAAATGCCTTCATTTTACTGAACTTCAAGAAAAGGTCACCCGAAATATATTTATATATCAATATTTAATATTCATTTGGGGATGACCTTTTCTTGAAGCTCAATGAAATGAAGGCATTTTTCAATAGAGTTAAGTAAACGTTCACCCATTCATTGTACAGGAAATATTTTATAATTCAGAAAAGTCCAAAAAGTTTCAACCCTCTAGGATTATAACGTTTTGGACTTTTGTGAAATAAAATATTTCATGTGCAATGAATGGGTTAATTTGTACTTAAAACCAATGAAAAAGGCCTTCATTTTACTGACTTTCAAGAAAAGGTCACCCCGAATATATGTATATATAAATATTTAATGGGGCACGCCGTAGCGTAGTGGTTAAGGCACTGAGCTACAAGCCGGAGGGTCGAGGGTTCAAGTCCCATTGGGGTCAGGATTTTTAAACTGACCCAAACCTCTGGCGGCACTATGGCCCTGGTGTCGACTCAGCCTCTAAGGGAAATGAGTACCAGACGCTTGTTCGGGGGGTAAAGGCGGCCGTCACGCAGGGCTGACAACCCGGCTGACGTAAAGTGCCGATTGTCTAGAAAAAGTGGGAGCCTTAACCTCCTACTACCCCAAGGACCTCCGGGTCTGTTGTGGGATCACTTTACTTACTAAATATTTAATATTGATTTGGGGATGAACTTTTCTTGAAGCTCAATGAAATGAAGGCATTTTTCAATAGAGTTAAGTAAACGTTCACCCATTCATTGTACAGGAAGTATTTTATAATTCACAAAAGTCCAAAAAGTTTCAACCCTCTAGGATTATAACGTTTTGGACTTTCGTGGAATAAAGTATTTCCTGTGCAATTAATGGGTTAATTTGTACTTAAAACCAATGAAAAAGGTTTTCATTTTACTGACTTTCAAGAAAAGGTCACCCCAAATATATGTATATATAAATATTTAATATTGATTTGGGGATGAACTTTTCTTGAAGCTCAGTGAAATGAAGGCCATTTTCGATGGTTTTAAGCAAACGTTCACCCATCTATTGCACAATAAATATCTTATTTCACGATAGTGCAGAACGTTATAACCCTAGGATCATTCCAATTTAATAATGTATTTGTACATGTAACCCTACTTTTAATTTTATTGATATTGATTTCCAATACGAGTTTGTTATCTAATGAAATGTGTATGTTGCTTTAAGTATTAATTCACCATCACCTAACAGTACTACAGCAACAGCATATTTCAAAAAAGTTTACTGCCATCCACCTCTTTATCTTCTAAAATGTTTACAGTATCTTATAGTACGGAACTGAATAACAGAAATTGCTCTGCAATAAATTAATTAGAAGTTTTCCAGATTCACTACTGCATATTTCAACACAGCACTTAAATTGGCAATGGATGCTACAAGATATATTGGTTTAATTGATTTAATACTACTTAATTACCCAGAGTTTTGCGTGTATTAATTTATCAGTTATTTATTTATCACCAATCACTTCAATAATTCCGACAATTACGGATGCCACCAATCTCTTTATATATCAATCCATCAATAGTAAATCTGCCCGAAGGCAGGTCCTTCACTGCAATCATAGCATTTTCATGCTATGCTTGCAGCTTTGCTAGGGAATTGTAGGTGTGGTAGGTTCCCGTTGCTTTCCACACCGGTGACGGATGATGATGATAATGATAAGGATGATAATGATGGCCATACGATTTCGGGGACCTTTTGGGCCTTAATTTTTTCCTGACATTTGTCTTACAGGTGAGAAAAAAACCCGATAAAAACCTCAGCCAGAAAAACTGCCCCGACCGGGATCGAACCCAGGACCGCTGCGTGACAAGGCAGCACGCTACCTCGAGACCACAGCGGTGAACAATATAGGCCTAATATATATTATTTTTCACACTTTTGCATCCCCCTAGTAGCTAGGGGCAAAATTTGGGTTTACATGGCATCTGGATTATCACCAAACACTTAGCAACAAAAAATGAACTGTTTTTTGTCTCAGAAAGATAAATATGTGATTCCGTTAGTATTTTTTCTCCTGAATTCAAACATGATATCGGGTTTTCTCCATCACGCAAGGTTTCCGAGAGACAGGCATTTATAATTTCAAACACTTTAATATTTTCTACATTCGTAACTACAGAATATTCGAACATTCGGACTCGCATAGAAAGTAAGAAATGACTATTTTCTCCTATATTTCGCAAGTGGAGCATCCCTCTTGATGGTCCAACAATACTCGGCCAGCATATTAGGATTCCATTTGCCTTAATATCGCTTTTCCACAGCTGAAATCTCCTGATGAAAGTGTTCTCCATATTATTTTACAATGGACAAATGGACGAAAAAGCGTTTATTAAAAGAAATAATTATTTAAATTAATTTATTGAAATTGAAATAAAAATAACTGTGGGTGATGGAGAAATTCCGAATATATATTTGAAAACACGATAAAAAACTGCATTAAGTTCAACTATTGGTACTCATGAGACAAAAATCATGTTGACCAGTGTAATCGCTGTCACATTTGACATTATATTTTCACCACTAATTAACGCCTTATTCTATCTTTTCCCCTTAGTTGTACTGCGGTTCAATCTTGGACTTAAACATCATCGGAACTCTCACTAATCAGATAAGCTACCACAAAACTATGGATTTTACATTAATTAGAGTACTTTTTTGATTATTTTTACTTGTCACCTCCTCTCATCCCCTTCTAAGGATGAGGGATAGGAGGAAGTCACGTGAAAAATAATTGAGAAAGGCCGTTATTAATGTCGAATATACAGTTCTTATGGTAGCATGTCGGATTAGTGACAGTTTCTTAACCACGCTATAACTGTTTCAGATCGTAGGGCCGAAGTTATTTGTGTAACGATTTTTGTTAAAATGGCGCCTGGCTTTGCAGAGTTATAAGGAAACTTAATATTTTTACATTTTACCATTCTCTCACGTCTGCATTTAAGCTAGGGCACCTTTACCTCTTACAGCACTTTCTAATTCACGTGTAAAAAGTTTAGTTGAAATCTCTCTAGGCGTTCCACAGTTATGTCGGGTAAATACATATATTAATTTTTATACATAAAGGTTTTTAATGAAACAATAGAAAAACGAACGAATATAAATATCTCAAATCTGTGTCCGACTTATTATATTACAGTGACTATTTAACTCACGCCCCATTTCAATGGATTTTGTTTTAAAACCAATGACAGTCGTGTTTCACACATTCTTTATCGAATTCTCTTTACCACCTCCTGCTTTTGTGATAAAGAAAACTCCTCCTTTTTAATACTCCGAACAGGTCAGAGCATTATTTTGCTGTGTCTAACTCTCCAACAAATTCATTTTTTATTCAATGCCCCAGGTTGTCATTTGGACATTTCTGGTTTCTCTCCTAGCATTGGCGTAATTGTAACCCACTTTTGAGGTCGGGGCGCCTAGAAGGCGGATTACGTTCACCCGATGATATGATTGGTGATAAATGATAATGATGATATATATACATATATATATATATATATATATATATATATATATTATATGCGTGTGGTGTTTGTGTGTGTGTGTATATCTATATATATATATATATTCTTAGTACAGTTCGAGTTCGATGACCAGCAATATCGAACCATTAGGAGTTGGATTTCACCTAAAACGAAAATTTAAAAATTGATATAGCGGCCGTCATTTTCGAATGTTTGCGACTGAAGTATTGAAAACTACGAGGAATATATTCTCCAAAAAAAAATCAGCTAATTTCGACCATTAGAAGAGGGAATTGTTATTACCGGGACTAAAACTGTTAGGACAAAATTCCAATAATTAGCGGAAAATTTAAATTGAGTATTACCTGACATGAGAAATGATTCAAATAAATTTAATTAAGTACTGGAATAAACAATAAATTTAATGATAAAGTATGTGGAAGCGACGACCACTAAATTTAAGGATCAAATATGCGGAAGCGACCATTAAATTATGAAGGAACTGGAAAATAGTTTAGCTTACTTCGTAAGACAAGGAAGTTTTAAAAATAGACCTTTGAAAGGCAAGTTATGTACAGATAACGAACAACTCTATGAAACATACAAATATTATTAAGCAAAACGTGGAGGTTCTTGGGACATTTCCGGATGTTGCAAAAAACAGACGAAATAAACTCTAATCTGGAGAAATATTTTGGACAAAAAACCTTAGAACGGACCATTCGAAAAGCAGATTCATCCCGACGGCAGCTAACCGAGGGTGAACATCTACTTGCAGAACATGACTTTGGCTGTTGTAGTTTGTAAGACTTGGTTATATTTTACAACTACTTCAGCATAAATAAACTTGATAATATTTTAACCTATATCAATAAACTTCAATAATTATCAAATGAAGAGATTTTAACTTTGAAATTAAGTTTGGATTCATATTTGAAATTCAGAAATTAATCTTAAACATTTAGCTTCAACGTAAAAGTTCACAATTTAAAAACTTGAAGTTAAAATATTAAGTGTTTTTAATATTGAGTTATATTTTGTCTCTTGGGTTTTCTTGATTTGTCTTACTATATATTGTCTCAAGTACACTTCTATATATGGTTTATGTTTATATGAATTATATATTTTTATATATCTTGTAAGGATGTAGTTTAAGTCTGAATTTATAAGGTTGTATAGTAACCTTTCATATAGCAATAAATCATTACAATAGTTTACTTTTATAAGAATCAATAGTTATCGTTGAGAGGAGTTGTGTATTTCCTTTATATGTGGGTCACCTAATTCAATGTAGAACCTTTATTTAGCTGGTATCTCTACTCCTTATGGCTCATTGAAGTAGCCAACAAGCATGAGTTTTTTCGTTTACCAAGAGGCCTGACTTCCAAACCCTAGGACTCTAAACCGGCCCAAATTCCTATATTTACCTCGACACGCTACCAAGTAATTAGTGATGACCCAAAACATTACAGGGATTTATCAGAAACCCTGAATTTAAAAAAAAATCGCTTTGTTTTTACAGCGGTCCGACACGTATAAATAACTGATGCTAGGAATTAGTATCTCCGGGTTAAAAAAGTGTATTCCGTAAACCAGGAAAACCTCACCATAAATTCAACTTCCAGATAAATTAGCTTAGTTTACACAGTTCCAGCGTGAATGATTTTTATTCGTTTTTGTGAAAGAAATTAATTACAGAAGTCATATGTATGTATTTTTATATACGAATCATTTACATATGCTCTGTATTACTTAGAAATTATTCTAGGCCTATACATTTAATACTATTACTTTATTTATTATGAGAAAAGTGTAAGACAACTGTAGACTGATAACAAAAACCGGTCTAAGCGAAAAAATTCTAAGTTTTGAGAAATACAGAAAAACATTACTCCAGATTTGCGGACCCAGACGCATTCTTGAACTACTTACAGACTGA
>JASPKZ010008144.1:60000-243242 GCA_030220185.1 Diploptera punctata
ACGTAGGTGCTGTTTTAATATACTCATCGGTTTGGTTTGATATTGTGTGACATGGTGGCTGTATAAAATAATTAAACATAGCAAAGGCATTCGGTTAATGTGGATCCTCCACAATGACGTGGGTTCACTTTACACGAATTTGTACATTTTATCAATCAGGATGCTATCTGTGAAAACCATTCACTTAATTAATTTTATTTAATATCCCTGTAGTTTTACTAAATCCAAAGACCGTCGCTTTCTGCGGTTGAATGACGTGTGAATGTTATAATCAACATTAATTTTTCAAAAAATTAATAAATATCAACACTTTTTAATTATGATCAGTCATACATATTTTCAGATTAATCTGTGCATGTCTGTATAAATTAATAGAGTATATAAACGTTAAAATAAACTAAAAGCTAAGATGGACTCTGGGCTCCACTTTATCCGAATATCGAAGTTAAAGTGGACCTTTCTTGTAATGTAAAAAAAGTTTATAAATTATGAAGAAGTTTCCATATTTGAATGAAATAGCAATGCTATTTCATAGTTACAACACTAATGATAATAATTGTAATTAACTCACTGGCACTATCGAACCCGCAGGTTCATGGCCGCCCGGACATAAGCTCCCCATACATCCCTATCCTGAGCCAATGTTTTCCAATCATTTCCTGTATAATCTACCTCCCTCAAATCATAGTTAATGTCATTCTTCCACCTCATTCTTGGTCTACCAACTGGGAGTTTTTCGTCTGGTTTTCCTTCAAGAAGCTTCCATTCACATCTTTCATTCGTGCCATATGTCCTGCCCATTGCAGTCTACGAGACGTAACTGTTCTTATTATATCTGGCTTCTTATAAAGACCATGTAATTCACTGTTATGCAGTCTTCTCCATCCACCGGTCTGTTCATATCTCTTTGGTCCAAAAATTTTCCTAAGAACTTTATTCTCAAATACTCGTAATCTCCTTCCCTCCCTTAAAGTGAGAGTTCATGTTCCGCATCCATATAATATAACTGGTAGAATAATAGTTTTATATATTTTCAGTTTAACGTTTTTTGAAAGGAGTTGGGAAGTCAAGAGTCGCTGTGATGCATAATAGCATTGTAATTAAACAAAATTCAAATCCCTTAATTAAAAGGAGAAAAACAAATTCAAAACAGGGGTCCAAAACTACCCCAAGTTCCTCTATATATATATATATATATATATATATATATATATATATATATATATATATAATGTAAAATTATTTGAACTAAATAGCTAATATGCTTATAGATATACAGCAATTCACCAGTACCAAAACTTAGACTATTTCACTTTTACTACGTCATACTTCTTTTGACCAATAAAACTGTATGGAAGGACGTGTTTCAACCAATCATGACAGCTTATCCCACAAGTTTTATCATCTCCGTAGCATTTGTTTGGTTTTTTCATCTCCCGAGTATTTTTTGTTTGCAAAAATTTGAAACTATATTTAAAAAAAAAAATGTCAATTTGGAAACCACAAGCTAGCAGGGGTGAAGTGGCTCATTACCAATAAGGAAAACACATACAGATGCCCTCTAAGACTATACGCATTATTAGGAGAGAAACCTAAGTGCAGTGAGATATTAGAAACTAGTAATTTTGTAATCTTACTCTCCATATATAATTTCTGGGGTTTGGTATAAAAACTGTCCTGTCGAGGCAAAACGAAATTTTAAAGTGGATGAAGCTATCTGCACTAAAATCCGGTCTGTATGTAAGAAAAACAAAAACAAAATTATAAACCATTCCAGTCGATGTACAGCTTATGACTCGCTTGGCTTCTTACTATTTCTCGTTTCTTTAAGTATATTGATGGCTTCTGAGGTGTTTGTTTTATGGTTGTTACACTCTTTGTGTAGTATTGAAAGTCTGTTGTCAGTTGTGTTTAATCGATGATCTGCATTTATAACATGCTTCGCAAAACTGACTTTTCCTCGTTAAATTTGAAGTCCTTGAAATGCTCGTTGAATCTTATATTAAAATTTCTGATCGTGCTGCCGATATAAAATTATAACAACTATTATAAACAGAATGATTAAGTTACAGTTAAATAGATCAAATTATAATAAAATACTTAACTACATTAAAACCTTGGCCCTTAGAAATATAAGTAACCTTGAAATTATTAACAACTAGTAGAAAAAAAGGAATTATGAATTAACAATCCTAACCAGACTTGATAAAGAAATTGACGTAAATATACTAAATGTATAACCCTCACGTATACAGGCAATGACACCCAAAAAGAAACCAAAATAATTTAAAAACACTGTAGAAACATAAAAATAGCTTATAAAACGAATAATAAAACAAATAATATCATCTTTAATAAAATGGATGAAATTATTATATATAAAAATAAAGGAGTTTAGAAGCTAAATTGCAATAGTTGTGATAAATCCTTGTAATAAATGAAAGACAACATTTGTTTAACTGTATCCTATTGATCAATTCCAATTTCTACAAAAGCAGATAATAAATCATCATCATCATCATCTACCATCACGGTATAGACCATTTGTGATCTGTTCCGGCTCCATAATATAGTTGTTCGCTCCATCTTTTAAATGGTCGTCCACAACTTCTATGTCCTTGTGGATTGTAATTTAAATCAGTCCGGCTTGCAACGTTTGGAGCTTATGAGTAATATAAGTTTTTACGTGGAAGGGATACCAATCCTCCGTACAACCTTAAACCACCAGGAGGAGGTTTTGTTTTCAGAGCCTTCTTCTCCTAGGTTGTCTTCACCACGTCTCATGGAGTTCTACTTGCCCCTGTACCCTATGAGTGGAAGAGAAGGCCACATGGCCTTAAATCCACCAGGCTAAATAAATATATTCTAAATTCTAAATATTTTAGTTGCTTCTTCCGCCAGTTACACCGTACCGAAGGACTTCTTCTGCCATAGAGGTTTTCGCCGTAACCCTGCAAAGGGGGGCTCAAAAGATACTATCAGCTGCGCAAGCTGAACCAAGGTATTTTTACGAGGTGTTACTCCTCCCCTCACCTTTTTCAAACTGGTTTGGGACAGGCTATGGCGGGTTTGCAGATCATAAAAATAAGTTATAAAGACGTTATTTTATGAATTGGGGAAATAAATATATGCAGCCTATACATATTTGCATAGAAAGGAGAACTATAAAATGGTGGTACAGAAACCTATTATTGGCTGTAATTAGCCACAGTCCTCTACAGTAGTTGTTACAGATTCCTAACGTAAATGAGGATCAAGATTTTTATGTGCTAAAAGTTGAGGTAGCAACACAGAGAGTTGTAATAAATGGAAAATTATATATTTCCTAATGCAAAAGTAAAATTTAATATATAAGTTATATTTCTAGATCCCACAAAATATTTAGAAAGTTTATAAAACTTTCAACAAGTTATTTTTTAGTGAATTATACTTTGTTGCAATCTTCCATTTCATCTCATAAAAAATCCATCTTAAATGTTAATAATTGTAGGCCTATATAAACACAAAAATAAAACCTCAAAATATAGGCCTATGTATACAAATTATTAAACGCATAAAGTTTTGTATTTTCCGCTGACTTTCTTCCTGCCTGGCTGGTACGCGATCGATGACTGTTTGATTTAAACATTTTAATGGTAGAATGTTGATCTTGGAGCTAGGAGGAATGACGGTATATAACGTTCTCTCGCCATATTATGCACTAGAAGATTGGATTAAATCGAAAGCACATAACTGTTGAGAAGGCACGTCGTACTGTTGATAACGATTTATTCGTCGGATCGGGACTTGCGGATCCCTTGGTGCTTTTCGACAGGAATAGCTACGTCCGTCACCGGTTTCAGCTTGTCCCTTCTCTTCATCGCCATTCCTCATAGAATACATTTACACTACACAAACACTTAAATATTCGTCCCATACGTTTCTATAATTCTGTGTAAAAGTATAAAAACACATTACCTACATAAAGTGGTCTGTCGAAATTGCGCATAATTGAAATTAGATCACATTAACACCATCTACTTTCTGGCGCGGAATCTAAGTTATGAAAAGTACAGTGCTTTCTTTTAAGACATCATGTTGTATTTTATGAAATTTCTGGCTTTCTCTCCTGGCATTGGCGGAATTGTAATTAATTTGTTTCGTTGGGCACCTAAAAGGCGGACTTACTTTATTATAGCCTCACTATAATGGTTGTCCAGCGGCTTGCTTTGTTTCCCCTCAACTGTTATATATAATTACATACAAAGGTGCCGACTACCGCCACTATAATAATTCCGCATGTTAATCATTGTCAAGCATTGTCGCGCGGCACCCACTTTCATATAAACGGACAACTATCATAGTGAGGCGATAATAACTCCACGATATGATGGGTGATAAGTGATATTGAATTGCCAGGAGAATTCTTAACCTAAATTCTAGACTACGGACAATCACACGAATAGTTTAAAGCGGCCCCTACATGATCAGTATTTACGTCAATATATTGCACAGTATTTTGTAAAATAGTATTACTTGGTCAACCCACACAGTGCAATATTGTTGCTCAATAAATTAGTTCGTGGGTGATACTTGTGCAGTCAACGTGTGGAGTAATAAGAAGACAGAACACAGAACTGAAATAGTATTGCGCAATATTACCAACAGACGACACAATATTTACTTGATTGTACAATAAAAATCAAACTGCTTTTGATTGACTCAATATATTGCGCTATCATTCAATGTGAACTATACCCGCTCAATATGATTGTACAATATCAATTATTGTGCAATATATTGACTTAAATATTTATCGTGTAGGGGTCGCTTTACTTACTTACTTACTTACTCACTGGCACTATCGAACCCGTAGGTTCATGGCCGCGCGGACATAAGCTCTCCATACATCCCTATCCAGAGCTAATGCTTTCCAATCATTCCCTGTATAATCTACTTCCCTCAAATCATAGTTAATGTTATTCTCCCACCTCATTCTTGGTCTACCAACTGGGCGTTTTCCCTCTGGTTTTCCTACAAGAAGCTTCCATGCAAATCTTTCATTCCCCATACGTGCAACTTGTCCTGCCCATCGCAGTCTACGAGACTTAACTATTCTTATTATATCTGGCTTCCTATAAAGACCATGTAGTTCATTGTTATGAAGTCTTCTCCATTCACCTGTCTGTTCATCTCTCTTTGGTCCAAAAATTTTCCTAAGTACTTTATTCTCAAATACTTGTAATATCATTTCCTCCCATAAAGTAAGAGTCCATGTTTCGCACCCATATGATATAACTGGTAGAATAATAGTTTTATATATTTTTTGAAAGGAGTTGGGATATCAAGAGTCTCTGCAATGCATAATAGCACGCATTTCAAGGTAGGGGTCGCTTTAGGAAACATTTATATGGTCTAACCGGAAATCGAACCCGGGACGACCTCATGAACTGTAGTCAGAAATGCTGACCACTAACTCATAGTGGCATTGTAATACGTAAGTTTTACCCTTGATACTCGAAACTCATGCTATGTATGTAGAATGTATAAAATGCAATTGTTGTGATGCTCGCATGAGCATTTTTTTATTCACCTTACATTTCCTCTTAAATTTAAAGCGTATATGATTTAAATTGCTACGGGTATGTAGTTTCTTGAACATGAGATTCTCATACATAATTTCAAGTTGTCTTAATTCAATATGTAAAACAAAAATCCATCCCTTGTCCGCTAGAAATTTAGTACGGTTGGAAGAGAGACTTATACAACAGGTTATTGTGAGAGACGAGAAAGCTTTGTAAATGTGTGGGACATATTATAAGAGTTTAATTGTGCGAGATCGATATGGCTCTTCCTCTCTATGAATAAAGAACAATCCGGCTTCTTGAGCACGTATAAATGTTTGAGTGAGCTCATACCAGATCCCTGAGGCTCTTCTGCAGTACATCATTTTTACCAACATCAAACTCTATACACCGAGATACTCAAAATTCCATTTATCTACTACAAGCTGTGAATTATACACTCAATAGACATTCTTGTTCCCTTCGTCTCTCCATGACTTTAAAATATATGTAAGATTATATTAATATTATATTTATCCTTTGTTTTCGATTACTATATAGTTAATGAGTGGGGATCCAAATTACTAAATTAATACGAAATTTAAAATTAAATAAGTTTAATTCAAATATTTTTTGGGTTTGAATTAAATAAGTTTTCAGCGTGATATTTAATTATGTTATCATTTGACAAACGAAATTAATCCCAAGTTCTAACAATTAATTTTTCTTGTCACCTATAACAATTTGCCCTTATGTTTATTCGTGCTCTTTCTTTATTGAAAATGTTTAATTAAAAATTAGTTAAGAGGCTTAAGTCTCTTTTTTGCCACGCTTTTTTATTTATTGAAAAATTTTAAATTATTACAGGTAGTCAATTAATTAATTAATTAATTAATTATACCTATCGGAGTTAAGACCGTAAGATCTTCTCTTCCACTTCACCAGGGTTAAATTATACATATAACAATTATGAATTATCTACATGATTAATGATACATAATACATATAAGCAGACTACACAATATAAAGTTGACAATGGAAAGAAATAAAATTTGTAATAATAATAATAATAATAATAATAATAATAATAATAATAATAATAATAATAATAGTAACAATAATGATAACCTATAATTTAAGTAATTGGCTTGGTAAAGGAAGTTTAAATATAAAGAAATAATAAAAGTATACATGGGACACGGTTATATATTTTATTGTCTAAGGAAATATGTTGTGAGTTTTTTCTTGAACTGTTTTTGAGTCTAGCAGTCCTTGATATACGAGGGGAGGGAATTCCAGAGGTTTAAGTCTCGTAAACTATAATAAGTAGAACATTTGTTACGAATGGGGAATAAAAGAGGGGTATGAAAACTCCTTGCACGAAAACCAGAGGGAAAGCACCTAGTAGATAGGCCATGATTGTGGTGGGAGAATAGCATTAACCATGATTTGAGGGAAGTGGATTATATAGGGTATGATTGGAGAACATTAACTCGGGATGGGAATATGTGAAGAGGTTATGTCCTTGCGACTATAAATTTCCCAGTTCGACAGTGCCAATGGTTAGATAATAGGAGAATTAAGAGGTATGGAACATTATGTAGACTGACAAATGTAAAATGTAAAACCTATTACTTGACGTGTTCGCTTACTATACAGAATGGAGTTAGAATATATTTATTTAGCCTGGTGGAGTTAAGGCAATGTGGCCTTCTCTTCCACTCACCAGGACAAACATATCTTACATATAAATACAAAAAATACAATAGTAGTACATATTAAACAATTAATTAATCCTTCAAATTGCATAATAATGAAAATAATGTAATAATACGATAAAATTAAATACAATTAAAATTAAATTAATGATATAATTAATGCAGAAAGGAATAACAGCTCGAATCTACTATACATAAAATGAAAAGAAAGAAAAAATACAAAGAAAGTAATAAACTATAATGAATTAATCTTTCGCTTATTATACACAGCATTAAGTAAATATACAAATCTTAAAACTATTATTATTAAATAATAAAAAAAACCAAAATATTATTTTTTTAAAGTAATATTGGTGATTTGTTTCTGTTAGTAATTTTATTTTCAATTTGTTTCTGCAAGTTTGGAAGTCTCTGACATAGGATGGACGGGAATTCCATGTTCTAGGAAGAGAAATTGTAAAAGATTTCGAATTATAGGTAGTGTGATGAGGAGGGAAATAAAGGATACTGTGATCAAGGGATCGGGTATCTAATTTATGTGTATCAGAGAGTCTAGTGAAGCGGTGTGATAAAATAATAAGGTAATAATGTGTGTAAATTTTTATAGAGAAGAGATAGATCAATGGTCCAGTTCTACGATCTTGTAGACGAAGCCATGCCAATTGTTCGAGGGATAGTGTAACGTGATCTAATCTGCGTATACCACAAATAAAACTTATGCAAGAATTATGAACACGTTGAAGTCTTAGGGTAAGAACAGTATTTAGGTCAGTAAAGAGAGTATCACAATAATCAAAATGCGGCATTGCAAGTGTTTCTACTAACATTTTCCTTAGAGCAAACGGTAAACAATTTCTTATACGATTTAATGAGTATATTATTGAGAAGATACTTTTTGCAAATGTTGTTTATTTGTTTATTCCAAAGTAACTGTTTGTCCTTAAATACTCCTAGATTTTTTACTCTCTCGCTATAAGGGATTTGAACCCCATTAAGTGACACATGTAACTGTATTTGTGTTAATTGAGGATAATAGTCTCTGATGACCCATAATGATTGCTTGTGACTTTCTTGGATTTAATTGGAGTCCTTATTTCTCTGTCCATGCCGTTAGCGAGTCAAGGTCCTCATTAATTTTGGTTACCGCGTCATTTAAATAATATTTGTCTGAGTGAAAGTAAATCTGCATGTCGTCCGCAAATAAATTATGTTTGCAATGTTTTAGGGAGTCAGATATGTCATTTATATAGATTGAAAAAAGCAATGGGCCTAGCACCGAACCCTGTGGAACTCCAGCTTTACGGTAGGTCCAAGAAGAGCGTAATGTAGAATTTCCTACTACATATTGCTGGCGCTCACAAAGGTAATAGTTGAACCATTGCGTGACACTGTCAGAAAGTGAGAGGTTTCTTTGTTTAAGTAACAATAAGTCCAAGTCTACCGTGTCAAATGCTTTACCAAAGTCAAGTAGTGTAAGAATATTAAGTTTTCGATTATCCGATGCTTCGCGTCTGTCTTCACATATATTTAGTAGAGCAGTATTTGTATTGTGTCCTGTCGTGAAGCCTGATTGGTATTTATCTAAGAGGTCGTGTTCAGTTAGGTAATCAGTCAGTTGTTCATGGACTAATCGTTCCAATGCTTTTGAAAGGGTAGGTAAAATACTAATTGGGTCGAAATCGTTAGGAGTTTAGGGAGTTTTTACTTTCGGGAGTGGGCGTACAAGTGCTTGCTTCCACAACGTGGGATATATAGAGGTTTGTAGTGAGGAGTTGAAAACATGAGTTATGGTAGGTAGTATAACGTCGATTGTTTTGTTAAGTAGAGTGATATTTATACGGCCAGTACCTTCTGCTTTTGTTTTGAGAGTTTTCTTTACGTAATTTTCTGTAAGATATGAGAAATGAAAATGTTCTCTGTCTGTGAATTTGTCAATAGTAGTTCACTTATTGTCTGTGTTTTGTTTTTAGGAGTAAAAAATGTGGCTGTAAAATGGTTATTGAGTGTGTCCAGGAAAACAGGTAGTTTTTCTACCTGTGTGTGTTTCCTTCCTACACCCGTTTTATTCAGTTTCTTCCAAATGTCTGGGATTTTGTTATTAGGTTCAGTAAGGCTGTATAGATGTCTAAGTTTGGCGTTTCTGATAGTTTGAGTAGTCTTGTTACGTAACCGTTTATAGTGATTGAGATATATGTCAGCTTTGTCGAGTCTATATTTCCGATATGCTGCGTCTCTTTCATTCATCAAGTTACGAATGTTAGCAGTCATCCAGGGGCAGGGTGTCGTTTCACTAGTTTAGTTTTCAGTGGGGCGTGTCTGTCATATAGTTGTAATATAAGGTTATTTAATGCAACTTTTTCGTCAACAGAATGCAGCGTCCATATAGTATGCCAGGGTAATTTTATAGCGTCTTCAAGTAGAGCCGCATTCTTGATATGTTTTAGGTCTCTGTATGTGTTAATCTTACGAGTTATTTTAGGGCACTGCAGCGAATATGTTAAGAATATAATATCATGTGCTGATATTCCGGGAGCTGACAGTTGCCCGTGGGTTAGTACTCTGTCTGGATTATTGGTAGCAATTAAGTCAAGTAAAGTCTCAGAGTGATTGGTGCGATGTGTAGCCTGTAGAGGAAGGATAGTCATATCACAAGCTTGGGACGCGGACATAAGCTGTTGTGTATGTCTGTTGTCAGTGTCTAGTATATTTATATTAAAGTCACCCAGCACGATATCGTGTTCATATTGTATACGTGCGTTTTGTAGAGCGGTTTCTATTTCTGCTATTTTTTTTTCATTTTAGGGGATTGGTACACTACACAAAGAAGAAACTTTTTGAAGCTTGAACTCTACTTGCAAACTTTTATACCTACATAGATATTGGTTGAGTGTTTTTATACGAGGAACGCACGTTCTCCACTGATTTATTAAAGAGTAATGTGTTATTGATTCGTAAGGTATGTAGCAAGTCATTTTGACCTTGATATGATGGTTCTGATAGACTATGTTTTAACACTTTATAGCTGCAAGTACTGGACGCTATCTAAAGATAATTAAGTCCAACTCTAAATTTTTTAAAGCAAAGTTTTAAAAGTTTTTTTTTCTCCAGTAAATGAGAATGGATAGAGGTGGTTGAAATATTACATTGAATTATATTCGTTGTTCCCTGAAATATATATTGTGAAGTTACCGAGCTAGTAAGTCTGTGATGGGTGGACCATATCATTAGGATGGAGGAGGATAGTCTCATAAAATCTGAAGTTAATAGAGCAAGATTAAGATGGCTGTATGGAGTAGAAGAGAATCTTAAGAATGGACAGAATAAAAGTGGCAGTAGCCAGGGCCCAAAATGGGCTATAGTTTCAATACTGTTATTATTATTATTATTATTATTATTATTATTATTATTATTATTATTATTATTATTATTATTATTATTACCACTACCATTGATATTAACTAACTAACTAACTCGCTGGCACTATCGAACCCGTAGATTCATGGCCGCACGGACTTAAACTCTCCATACAACCCTATCCTCAGCTAATATTTTCCAATCTTTCCCTGTATAATCTACTTCCCTCAAATCATAGTTCATGTTATTCTCCCACCTCAGTCTTGGTCTACCAAATGGGCGTTTTCATTCTGGTTTTCCTACAAGAAGCTTACATGAACGTTTTTCATTCCCCATTCGTGTCATTGCGGTCTACGAGACTTAACTGTTCTTATTATATCTGGCTTCCTATAAAGGCCATGTAGTTCACTGTTAATCAGTCTTCTCCATTCACCTGTCTGTTCATCTCTCTTTGGTCCAGAAATTGTCCTAAAAATTTATTTTCGAATACTCGTAATCTCCTTTCCTCCCTTAAAGTAACAGTCCATGTTTCACATCAATATAATATAACTGGTAGAATAATAGTTTTATATATTTTCAGTTTAACATTTTTTGAAAGGAGTTTGGACGTCAAGAGTCTCTGTAATTTTCAGAATTGAGCCTATGTTTAATTTATTTGTGCATCTCTTTCCTATTCGTGATTATTGTTCCTTGGTATTCGAATTCAGCCACTTCCTCAAAATTTCCCTCATTATTATTAATAATAATATTATTATTATTTATTATAATGTTATAATATTAAAATTCTTGCCTGATATTAGTGTCGTCCCCAAATAAAATAAACTTAAATTTAACTTTTATGTAAACTCAACGGTGGTTTACGCTGCATTTTAAAATAATTGATTATTAGTCTGTTATTATTATTATTATTATTATTATTATTATTATTAGTCTCTTATTGTGTAAACCGTCCACCGCTGTGGTCTCGAGGTAGCGTGCTGCCTTGTCACGCAGCGGGCCCGGATTCGATCCGCGGTCGGGGCAGTTTTTCTGGGTGAGATTTTTATCGGGAGTTTACCTCACCTGTAAGACAAATTTCAGGAAAACTTTAAGGCCCAAACGGTCCCCGAAATAATAATAATCATCATAATCATCATCATCCTTATCATTGTCATGCTTCACCGGTGTGGAAAGCAACGGGAAGCTACCACACCTACAATTCCCTAGTAAAGCTGCAAGCATAACATGAAAATGCTATGATTGCAGTGAAGGATCTACCATCGGGCAGAATTACTATGAATGGATTGTGTAAACCAAGAGACAGTATGTAGGTTTTTGAGGAGTACACAGTCTGTTTGTCTTGTCTCTGGCTTTTTTGTTGGATTACTCATGTAATTATTGTATTGTTTGCATTGCATTATACTTCAGATAATGATTTATTCATTAATTTTTATTTTTGTTTCTAATTTATCACAACCCATTTTACCAACGTGCAAAAGATATGCAACTCATACATATCCATCAAATAATCAGCATATTATTCCGCAACAAAACACTACAAATCATGAATTTGTTATATCAGAACATTCATCCAACATCCCTAAACAAGGTGTGAAAGTTTCTCGTTACAGTTTTCTACCACTCTGTATAGAAAGAAGACATCACAAGATTCTACAGCGGTTTAGTATTCCGCGGAAAATGGATCGCTATCCAGTGTCCAGATTTAATTTAAAACGCACGGTACAACACAGGTTCTCCCTACAACTCGAGTATTTATAGCGTGTCGCTTAGCGACAGCCACTTGTTCCAATCAGACAAAGTGAAATTGTCGCGATGGAGATAGATAGCTCTGCCATCTCTTTGCTTCATTACCACCTGGCTTTCTCATTAGGTGAGAGATATATCGATAAGTCGATAATCACACGTGTCTCCATTATTTTATTTTAGAACATGGAATTGATTTAACTGAAATTACATAACCATCCACGATATTGATTCTAAGTTAATTCTAGTTTAACTGTAACTTGTACGATTTTCATTTGTGCTCTTGAGTATTAAAATGGGCCATATCCATTTAGTAACATTTCGAAAAAAAAACTCATTTTCTTCTAAAAAAACAGTTTCAATCATATTATAAGAATACCCTGTACATAGAAAAATTACTAAGGGCTAACATGCACACTCTGTTGATTAACACTAAGAAATCGGGGCTGGAAATAAACATTAATAAAACTAGTAGTACTAGCACTTTATTAGACTAAAAGTAAGATGTATACAATGTTATTTACAAATATGGGTCGCACGGACAATAAGCCGTACGTGCTGTTGACAGTCCAATACAATGAAGTAATATTTGGTAATAGTATAAAGTAAAACAAAAAGAAAACACAATAATATTACAATTTCATAACAATACAATAACATTATACATTCATTAAGTTATGTAGAATTATTAAGAATTAATGGTATTACATTTTGATAACATGTATTTATTCATGAATGATTGTTGTTCTTATTTTCTGCGTTTTGTCCAGAAATTTACCCAAGTTTAAATATATGTTCACACATAGAAATACATCAAATAATGAAAATGGACCACTAATGACAACTGAGAGAAATTTAGAAGAAGTGGCTGAATTAAAATACCTAGGAAGAATAATTACAAACAGGAATCAAGTGCATAAATAAATTAAACATAGACTCAATTTTGGAAATGCATGCTTTTATGCATTACAGAGACTCTTGTCCCAACGTCTCTCAAAAAGCGTTAATCTGAAAATATGTTAAACTGTTATTCTGCCATTTATATTATATGGATGTAAACATGGACTCTTACTCCAAATTTTGCATCTGAAACTGGTGGTCTATGGTTCAAATTCCGAATCAGATTTTTTTGTTTAAAATATGTCAGTTATAAGCAAATACAGCTGGATTAGAAGCAACAATTGTTCGTTTATCTAAATTACATCTTTTCAAACTGCAAATATGATAAGTCATCATTATTATTATTATTATCATTATTATCATTATTATTATTATTATCATTATCATTATTATCATTATTATTATCATTATTATTATTATTATCATTATTATTATTTTTATTATTATTATTATTATTATTATTATTATTATTATTATTATTATTATTATTATTATTATTATTACACTTGAATATGCGAGTAGTCGTTCCTGGTGGATTAATTTTTACCTCCTGTTATAAAGTTCGCGGGTTCAAACCCGGTATGGGTTGATGGATTTTTCAGTGCGTAAAAATTCTGAGTATAGGTTTTTTTCGGAAATGAACTGAGGTTATAGATTTAAAGCACGTAAAAGATTAATCCTGATAAAAGGGGCTTCTGAGCAAAATTTGTTACTCTTTCTCGTCCAGATTTCAATTTCAACTGTTAATGAACGTCATTAAATAACAATAATAACAATAACGAATAAGCGAGTAGAATTCCCTTTGACAAATCCCTCTCAAATTGGATAAATAACGGATAGTATTAACTAAATTTTCCAATATTTCTATCGAAAGAATAATTTCGAAGCACTATATTTTGAATATATTAAATGTCTGTAAAAACCTCAAATGTTCACCATTTTATTATTTACAGCATCATCCGATGTTTTTGTTTTGTTGTGTGTTTTATATAGAGTCTATAAACGATCTTCTCAATAATACACTCATTAAATTGTATAAGAAATTGTTTACCATTTGCTCTAAGGAAAATATTAATAGAAACACTTGCAATACCCCATTTTGATTATTGTGATATTCTTTCTACTGACCTAAATACTGTTCTTATGCAATGACTTCTGTAGAATAATATAAACACGTAGACGTGCTCATAATTCTTGCATGCGTTTTATTTGTGGTACACGCAGGTTTGATCACCCTACAATGTCATGGCTTCGTCTACAGGATCGTAGAACCATCCATTCCTTATGTCGTCTCTAAAAATATTACACACATCATTACCTTATTATTTATCACACGGCTTCACTAAATTCTCTGATACACATGAATTAGATACCCGGTCCCATCAGTACATTATCCTTCATATCCTTCCTCAACACACTACCTATTATTCGAAATATGTTCCTCTTGCTAGAACATGGAATTCACTTCCACCTTATGTCAGAGAACTTTACCATATTTTAGTAACAAATTGAAAATAAAATTATTAACAGAAGCAACTCACTAATATTTCTTTTTTTAACATTTTTTCCTTCATTATTTAGTGAAAACAGTATTACGATTTGTCAATATATTTACCTAATGCCTTGTATATATATAAGCGATAGATTAATTCATTATAGTTTATTACTTCCTTTGTATTTTTTCTTTTCCATTTATCTATAGTAGATTCGAGCTGTTATTCCATTGTGTGTACATTCTTTCATTAGTTTAATTTTAATTGTATTTAATTTTATTGTATTATTAGACACTATTTTCACTATTGTTCAGTTTCGCAGATAATTAATTGCTTAGTATCTACTATTATTGTGTATTTTTTTATTTAAATGTGTTTGTCCTGGTGAGTGGAAAAGAAGGCCACGTGACCTTAACACTACTTGGAAAAATAAATATATTCTATTATAAATAAATATATTCTATTCTATAATGTTATAATGTATTGTTGTAATATAGCCTACCTGCATCACTGTGTATTTATGATATATATTAGGCCCTAATTACAAAAAAATGGATGATAAGCTTTAGAATATCTATCCAAATAGGGAAAAATTAATTAAATGCTGGTAAGTATTGCTCGGTCTACCTGTGACGTGAAAATTTATGGTCACACTGAGTACTTATCCGGAGTAGGCGTTTCCCGATGTTGTCTAGATGTGTTTCCACCTTAGAGTGGGCCAGGTTCGATACTAGATCGGAACAAGATTTTGGGGGAATACTTTGCTTTTTTTATCACATGTAAGACGAATGTAAGGAACATTTAAGGCGTACGTTGTCCCAACTGGTATCTGATTATCACAGATATCCACATCATATCCGTCTTGTTTAAAATATATATAAATTATGTTTGTTTCTATTATGCAAGAAGCGATATGATACTGATAATTAAGCGTCTATAAATAAGATTAAGTTTAAAAGAGTCTTTATTCTGAGTTCAGTGATAACACTGTTAAATTATCTTTCACTAGCGTAGTTAAATATGTTAGTTTATTACACCAGAAATTACCTGTTTTTTTATTATGTAAGGTGCGATATGATCTTGATGGTAAAGCGTCAGTAAATAAGATGAATTTAAAAAAGAGTAATTATTCAGAAGTTAAGCTATAATAAATTATAACAAAGTTTAATGTTAAATTCTGTTTCAATAGCGTAGTTAAATATGTTAGTTTATTAAACCAGAAATTATCTGTTTGTTTTTATTATGTAAGATGTGATTTGAACTTGATGGTAAAGCGTCTGTAAATAAGATGAATTATAAAAGAGTCATTATTTGGAAGTTAAGTTATAATAAATTATAACACTGTTTAATATTAAATTGTTTTTCAATAGCGAAGTTAAATATGTTAGTTTATTGCACCCGAGAAAATTATGTACAAAATAAAACTATTAATAACCGTTATCGACTGCTGAGATAATGTTTCCCATGAGGAAAATGGGATTCTAAGAAAATTGATGGCAGGCGAGACGAATTCTCAGTAAGTCCCAAAGGTATACTTTAAGTATACTTTTATTGAAGTGTAAACATTTCTTGGAAACAGAATATGACCAAGCACGTTTCATTAAACTGTTTATTTTTAAAGTGTATTTATATCTTACATTCGCGGTGAACTTAATTATGCTAGCCATGTTTATCTTGTGATGTATTCGTTAGCAGCAGTTCTCATCATTTTAGTGTAGCGCTGCTCTCCGCATTTGAATATCTGTAATTAAATACAAAAGTGCCCCTCAACATCGCTTTATGACGTGACGCCAATTAAATGTACCTCTTCCCTCTCTCTCTCTCTCCCGGCTATTGTTAGATACCACTGTATCAACTCAAAAAAATGTGCATTCGCAACTCTGCAATTGAAGTCCCTACCACAAAGGAATTTATAATTTGTAAACATATACATAATACAAAAATTCGCATGTTGCAATGAAAATATCAAGATTTTTATTTAAAGATCAGTGGTGCGCAGAGGTAAACTCTCATCCTCCCATTTTCATAACTCGTCCGGACTACAGATACAACATTGTATCGTTGTAGACTTGTACAATCTATTTTAGTGTTGATTTTGGTTCTCCCATCCGTATACTAGTTTCTCCTCTTCCTCTATCTGATTTTTCAATATAGATAATTATTGAGCCATCCAAATGATGGATTCCCACCAACAGCAAGTTGCTGTTCCGTGGTTACATAATTAATACTGTCTGAACAGTGGATTTGGATAAAACTGAAATCTACGTCAAAAGTGTTTTTTAGTTCACATCAGACATTGATAGGATCGCTATATTAGAGCATACAATAGCATCAGAGTGAGAGCTTTCACTACGGTCTAACGGTAGGTGAATTCACAGGTTGTTTATGTAGTGGAAATGTGCAGATATATATATTCCAATGCCACTAGGTTGACTATTATGATATTTCTAACTTTCATCCCTGGCACTGGAGGAATTGTATTCCATTTCTTAGGTTGGGGCACCTGAAAGGCGGAGTTACGTTACCCGATGATATGATGGCTGATAAATAATAATGAAGGCCATTAGAGGCCTTAACATAAATTTAGCCTACATTTCAGACCATGCGCAACCATAGGAAATGTTTGAGGAAAATTTCTTATGGTCTGACCGATAACACTGAGCAACAAAATATTAACATTTTTATCTCAGAAAGATAATATTTTTTTCTCCTGAATTCAAATGTGATATCGGTTTTTCTACATGATGCAAGGTTTCCGAGAGACAGAAATTTATAATTTCAAACACTTTAATATTTTCTACATTCGTAACTACACAATATTCGAACATTCAAACTCACTTAGAAAGTAAGAAATGGCGATTTTCTACTATATTTCGCCGGTGGAGCAATCCTCTTGATGGTCCAATAATAATCGGACAGCATATTAGGATTGCATTTGCCTCGACATCTCTTTTCATAGCTGAAATCATTTGAGTTAGCTCATTTGGTTTTATTTTACCTGGACAAATGGACGAAAAAACGTTTATTAAAAAAATAATTATTTAAATCCATTAATTGAAATTGAAATAAAAAAAAACTGTGGGTGATGGAGAAATTCCAAATACATATCTGAAAACACGATAAAAACTACATTAAGTACAACTATTGGTACTCATGAAACAAAAATCATGTTGACCAGTGTATAATTGAATCCGGGACCTCATGAGCTGGCAGACAGAATCTCTGACCACTAGCCGATTTGACTAGTTGTATATATGAAAACACACATTCATTCAAATTAAATCTTCATGTAATCCATTTTATGATTGTTATATTCAATCTGTTTCAGTTTGGCCGCGTATTGAGCTGATCCCGCATTCGTGGAGGCCCTCCACATCCTTTTGTAGCCATAGTAGTATGTAATCTAAGGCTTAAAAATTTCTCCCAATAGGCTGTACCAATGTAAGGCCCAGGGTGGTAAAATATGTAAAATTACCTAAAAGGAAGAAAGAAATTACGATCCTTAAAAGTTAATTGTGAATTATTTGTGATCAGATACTGTGTATTGTTCTTTTCTCTTTTGGATTTTGAATTCGTATATATGGATATCTTTGCTTTCCTGTCACATAAGTGTGGTTCAGTTAAATCTAGTACACTTGTTTCTGTTTTGTGGCTTCTAATTAAATGTATGTCTTCTTCTTCTTCACGTCCTGGATTAGACATTAGTTGCCTGCTCCGTCTTCACTAATAGATCTAAGACCATCTCTTCCGAGGACGTCCGACATCTCTTCTTCCTCTCGCAAAATAATATAAGATTTTATTTGGTAATATACTTTCTTCATGTTCTTTCCACTGAATCTTGTTTTTAATATATTTTCTGCAGTTCTTCACGGATACCCTCGTTTCTTATCAGGTCTATTCTAGTGCATCCTTTTACTATTCTTAAAAATTTCATCTCGGCTGCTTGGATTTTACTTTCTTGTTTGGTAGTGATAGTCCAAGATTCAGTCCCATACAAAATGACAGGGACTGCCATTGTTTTATAAAATTGTAATTTTAATTTTTTTATTTGCTTTATTATTCAATGTTCTATTTATTCCTCTTCTTCGTCACGGTTTAGGCTTATTTACTAGCCTGTACCGTCTCCAAATTGCTCTATTTATGTTCTATTTATTGTACCACAAATACCTTGAAGCTGAAGAGTTTTATGTTCAATATCTTTATCATATCCATAGCTGATATCACATCCTAAACATTTAAAGTGGGATACTTGTTCAATAATTTCGTCTCTAATTATTATTTTTGCACGCAGAATGTTTCTTCCACAAAATTCCATTACTTTTGTTTTACTTACTGAAATTTAAAAATTATAATCGCTACATATTGCGTATTAAGTGTATGTAAATTATGTAAAAACAATTATATTGATCTAATAGATAAATGTCCACCACTTTGGTCTCGAGGTAGCGTGTTACCTTGTCACGCAGCTGGCCCGGGTTCAATTCCCGGTCGGGACAGGCTCCTGGGAGAGGTTTCTTTCGGGGTTTTTACTAACCTATAAGACAAATGTCAGGAAGCATAGGGCCCAACGGTCCCGGAAAATCATCCGGCCATCATCATCATCCTTCACAGGTGTGGAAAGCAACAGGAAGCCACCACACTTATAATTCCCCAGTAAAGCTGCAAAGCATAGCATAAAAATGTTATGATTGCAGTGAAGGACCTGGCCTCGGGCAGAATTACTATGGATGGAATAGATAAACATGGAGAAAATTATATTCTCCATTCTCCAAGATTAATACATAAGTAGGTGTAATAAATGATCATGCATTTTATAAAAAATATATCTGCAATTTCATACATATACTTTGATACTTTGCACTGTAGAATACTGGTTAACTGTTATTAGACTTTCACATTAGATTATTTGACATGATTTGTGTATAGTAATGCACGCCACTGACGCATCCCAATATCCGCGATGAGATCAGAGACTGCGTGGGGCAGAGCAGAACCCTAACGGTGACGGAACTAGTCGTTGTGTAATTGGATGTTATTGAATATCTCTAGTAGGCTTGCTAAGCAAAAGATGTACATAGCGGGCCCGGGCCTTCTTGATGCGAGACTTCCGATCTACTGTATATAATGTTTTCTGTTGCCTGTTCCAACAGTTCAGGATATGATGACAATCTTAATTCACTGAGTCCACCCATCTTTTCTTAGGTTTTCCTACTGGCCGCTTCCCAAACATCTCCTCCGTCATCACATTCTTAGGCATGTATATCTTATCCATTATTTTAACGTGTCCGGCCCATTGCATTTTTTCAACTTCACAAGAGTTGATATATCAGGTTCCTTAAAAAGGTAATAAATTTCCTTATATACATCATTCTCCATCTTCCATTCTATTTTACTGGCCCATATATCATTTTCAAAATCTTTCTTTCAAAAGTGTTAATTAAATTCTCAGAACTCTTTGTCATAGTCCAGGTTTCACTTAAAAGTAGCTATTTGATAATCTTTAATCTGCTCCACAAGCATTGCAAGTGGTAGTAATAGTAGTGGTAGGCCCTGTATATCTATATACGCCATAATTCTCTCATGGAGACATAAGTCCTCCCCTAGGGGTAATTTTGTGATATTGCTAATTTAGTTAGCTTATTTCTCTACCGATGTTAGTGAGCGCTTGAGAATAATAGTACTGCTAGTAATACTACTATAAATAGTAGTAGTAGTCATCATAATCATAGTAATAGCATAGCAACAGTAGTAGTATAATGTAATGACAAGTATTATATTATTTAACGACGCTCTTTAGCAGAATTTTGGAAAACTTAAAATATTTGGGTAGCGAAGTGAATAGATATGTCAAGTAAAAGTATTAAATCACATTAGTGATGATGATCATGATGAAAAACGGGATTAAAACTGCTGAAGCCATTTTGAGATGTCCGAATGTCATTCTATCATTGCTTTGGTGCTTCTACAGGCATCTGGAATCTCTCACACTCCTTATAACTAAGTTATTCTGGAGAGTAGTATTTTCTTCTTTCTGCATGTTATCCATTACACTGTTAATTTAGGATATCTTGCAAGCATTCTCTTAATTTGGCTAAATAAAAGTAACAACTATAATAATAATGATGATGATAATAATAATTAACTAATAATAATAATAATCATAATAATAATAAAAGAATAGATTAATAGTTCTATATATGGATTATTTTCGCAGAAGTTCCAGAAAGTCAAAATTAGAACATGTCCCAAGTGAGGAAATTAGAAACATAATGGAAGCAGAAGAAAGCATAATTGAAAGAATTGGGGAGGAGGAATTAAAATGGTTAGGACATATTTTAACAATGGAAAATGCCGATGGAAGGCCGAAAAAACTATATGAATGGCAACCGACCAGAGTGAAGAAAAGAGGGAGACCAAAGTTAATATGTAAGAAAAACATGAGGGTAGCAATGCAAGCAGGATGAGGATTAAGCATTGGAGATGCACAAGATCGTAGGCTTTGGAAGTTTGGCACGGGAAGACGGCAGCAGCTGTATAAAAACTCGAAGATAGACAGATCGATAACAATAACTTGGCTAATATTATTAAATAGTAATAATACGCGTATGGTTGTTTAAAAAAGAGGCAAAACAAGAAATGGTTTGATGAGGAATGTGCCGACATTGTAAAGAAAAGAAAGCTAGCAAAAATGAAATGGTTACACGAGCCAAATGAGGTAAATTTAGAGCAATTGGGTAGTGTTAGACGGGAAACCACCAAGTTACTAAAGAGTAAAAAGAGGGAATATTTGAGAGAGAAGATTAATGATCTTGAAATGAATGCAAAAAATAGGAACATTAGAGAATTATATCAGGGAATTTGTATAGAGAAGAAAGGGTTTCAGGCTAGAACAAACATAATTCGGAATGAAAATGGGGATATGATTGCAGATTCCAAGAGTATATTAAATAGATGGAAAAGTTATTTTAATCAGCTATTAAATGTACATACAGAACAGGACATTGAGGAGGATAAGTTACAGACAGCAGAAATGCTAGTCGCAGAGCCAAGTGCATTAGAGGTTGAAATGGCAATTGAAAAATTGAAGATGTATAAAGCATCAGGTTCAGATGAGATCCCAGCAGAACTGATAAAATCAGGGGGAGAAAAATTGATGGACAAGATACGCTGGTTGCTTAGTATGATTTGGGAAAAAGAAGCTATTCCAGATGAATGGAAGGAATCAATTATCGTACCAATTTATAAGAAAGGAGATAAAACTGATTGAAACAACTATAGGGGCATCTCATTACTTTCAACTTCGTACAAAATTCTAACAAATATATTAGTAAGCAGACTTGCTCCCTATATTGATGGCATTCTAGGAGATCATCAATGTGCATTTAGAAGAAACAGGTCTACAACAGATCAGATTTTTAGTATAAGACAGATTTTAGAAAAGAAATGGGAATATAATGGTACTGTACATCAACTATATGTAGACTTCAAAAAAGCATATGATTCAATTAAGAGGGAGAAGTTATATAGTATCCTGCTGGAGTTCGGAATTCCCAAAAAGTTAGTTAGACTTATACGAATGTGTCTAAATGGCTCAACGAGTAGGGTCCGTGTAGGCAAACAGTTTTCAGACACTTTTGAAATCCAGAATGGGTTGAAGCAAGGAGATGCACTATCTCCTCTACTATTTAATTTTGTACTAGCGCATGCCATTAAATCTTTAGAGAATAAGGAAGGCTAACAACTGAATGGTATTAATAAGCTGTTAGTTTATGCTGATGATGTGGTACTACTGGCCGATAGCGAGGAGATACTAAAGGCCAACACGCACACACTATTGAGTAACACTAAGAAATTAGGACTGGAAGTAAATATCAGTAAAACTAAATATCTGGTCACACGTAGAAATACATTATATAATGGAAATGAACAGCTAATGACAAATGAGGGAAATTTTGAGGAATTGGCTGAATTCAAATACCTAGGAACAATAATCACAAATAGGAATGAGATGCACAAAGAAATTAAACATAGGCTCAATTCTGGAAATGCATGCTATTATGCATTGCAGAGACTTTTGATGTCCCAACTCCTTTCAAAAAACGTTAAGCTGAAAATATATAAAACTATTATTCTACCAGTTATATTATATGGGTGCGAAACATGGACTCTTACTTTAAGGGAGGAAAGGAGATTACGAGTATTTGAGAATAAAGTTCTTAGGAAAATTTTTGGACCAAAGAGAGATGAACAGACAGGTGAATGGAGAAGACTTCATAACAATGAACTACATGGTCTTTATAGGAAGCCAGATATAATAACAGTTAAGTCCCGTAGACTGCGATGGGCAGGACATGTTGCGCGTATGGGGAATGAAAGACGTGTATGGAAACTTCTTGTAGGAAAGCCAGAAGGAAAACGCCCAGTTGGTAGACCAAGAATGAGGTGGGAGAACAACATTAACTATGATTTGAGGGAAGTAGATTATACAGGAAATGATTGGAAAGAATTAGCTCAGGATAGGGATGTATGGAGAGCTTATGTCCGCGCGGCCATGGATCTACGGGTTCGATAGTGCCAGTGAGTAAGTAATAATACGCGTATCAACTATCACTGTAGGCCTTTTATTCTGTTACTATCTCAATTTAGAATTTTCAGACGGACACTTCATTAGGCCACACGGAGTTGTTTTCACTTGTGGTCGGTAGTGAAGTATGGCATTGGGGATTGTGTTCTCACATATAATATTATGATTCATCCAGTTGATATAATCAGTTTGTATGTGGTTTATTATAGGCACAGTTATTTCCAGACCATACTTCTGGTACTCAATTCAATTAGCGGGTAAAAATGGACCCGTGCAATGGTCCGCCAGAATGTTTAGGACGGTTTAAAAATCCTGACCTCATCGGGAATTAAATAAATGGATACATAATTAATTTTGACAGAATCCTAATATATTAAAATATGCATATCAGAATTTTTAAAAAAACATTATAGCTATAATGTGAATTTAAGATACAGCATATATTGTACACACGAAAAAATACTTTTCTATTTTAAATATTACCTCTGATACGAAGTTCGATGATAAATAAAGTTTATGCTGTTAGTAAGAAGGCCCTATAATAAAAATAAAGGTTTCAAATGTCTATTAAAGTAGATAAAAATTGTAGTTACCGGTAGATTAAGACACGGGAATAAAGAGATACACTGGCAATATGTCTGAAATAAGATGCCCCTGAGAAAAATGTATTAGCCATTTAAACCTAACTTTCATTTGCGACGCTAATCACTAGATCCGTTTTATTGTCTAAAAACTAAAGGAATAAATAGATGTCAAACAAAAGCCTATCCCAACCACAGTCATGGAGCAGGTTATAAAATAGTAATATATTATTGATGTGTAGCTATAATCTTTGACAGTTATTGTGACTCGTTGCAAATCATGAGATCCTAACATATGTCTTGTGAGACAACAAAGAATATCAAATATGCTCATGTAGCAGAAGGGTAATAAAATGGCGGCGTAGAGATCACAGAACGCCAGGGAATGTCTCGCGGGCGCAATATATTCGAGAACACTGGACGCGGCGCGGCGCTTTGGGCCCTTTTTTGTAGACATACAATCTTGCCTAGCATTGCATATAAAATTGAATTATGCCTTTCTGAAAGACGTCTATAGTAAAGTAGCCATATGGTAGTAAGGAACGTATTCTTCTCTTTGTTATCGTTATTATTATTACTATTATCATTATTTTATTATTTATTATTATTATTACTGTTATTTATTATTATTACTGTTATTATTATTATTATATTAATATTATTAATATTATTATAACTAACTCACTGGCACTATCGAACCCGTAGGTTCATGGCCGCGCGGACATAAGACCTCCATATCCTTAGATAATATTTTCCAATCATCGCCTGTACAATCAACTTCCCTTAAATAATGGTTAATGTTGTTCTTCCACCTCATTTTTGGTCAATCAACTCAGTGTTTTCACTCTGGTTTTCATACAAGAAGCTTCCATGCACCTCTTTCATTCCCCATTCGTGCAACATGTCCTGCCCAACGCAGTCTATGAGACTTAACTGTTATTATGTCTGACTTGTCCACTGTGGTCTCGAGGTACCGTGCTGCTTTGTCACGCAGCGGGCCCGGGTTCGATCCCCGGTCGGGGCAGTATTTATGGGTGAGGTTTTTATCGGGGTTTTTCCTCACCTGTAAGACAAATGTCAGGAAAACTTTAAGGCCCAAACGGTCCCCGAAATCAAATCATATGGCCATCATCATCATCATCCTTCACCGGTGTGGAAAGCAACGGGAAGCTACCACACCTGTAATTCCCTAGTAAAGCTGCAAGCATAGCATGAAAATGCTGTGATTGCAGTGAAGTACCTGCCTTCGGGCAGAATTACTATGGATGGATGTCTGACTTCTTCTAAAGACTTTGTAATTGACAGTTATGTAGTCTTCTTCATTCGCCTTTTTGTTCGTCTCTCATTAGTCCAAAAATTATCCTAAGAACTTTATTCTAAAATACTCGTAATCTCCTTTCCTCCCTTAAAGTAAGACTCCACGTTTCGCATTCTTATAATATAACTCTTTGAATAACAGTTTTATATATTTTTTTCAGTTTAACGTTGGTATTAAACGCTTGGATATTTAGCTTGAAGCCCGGCCTACTTCTAACTATCTATTCTATCTATCTATCTACTTCTATCTATCTATCTATCTATCTATCTATCTATCTATCTATCTATCTATCTATCTAATCCTATCTATCTATCTATCTATCTATCTATCTATCTATCTATTCTATCTATCTATCTATCTATCTATCTATCTATCTATCTATCTCTCTATCTAGCTAGCTATCTATCTATCTATCCTATCTATCTATGTACCGGAATCTTTCAACGCGGATTTTCACGCACTTAAAAATCATTGGATCGTCTAGAAACTTTTGTATAACTTGTAAAGGACCCGTGACAAAACAATAATTTCATTTTGGTTTTCTAAAATCCTGTCCAGAATCATCAGAAAATCAAAAAAATGTCTTTTTATCTATGTAACGGAATCTTTGAACACGACTTTCACCTACTTAGAAACATTGAAATTGGACTTGAAACTTTGTATACTTGTAAAGGACGCCTTGACAATCTAATACTTGCAATATTTTGTTTTATATAGTGCAAGCAAAAGGCGTGCCGGCCAGAATCATCAGAAAATAAAAAAAAATGAAAACTGGTATAATAGGTTGCGGACTTGTCGACTTTTTAGTAAATTGTTTTAAGACCTCAGTTGGTAGAGCGGTGAACTCTAGTGGTATATAATTCCAGTAATCCATAGATCGCTGGTTCAAATCCGGCTGGGAGGATTTTTTTTAGAAGATTATTACTTTTTGCTCATACTACAATATTATCGAATTTAAAGATATTTACATTTTTATCTTTTGTGTAAAATATTAAAATTAAAAAATAAAAATAATAATAGTTTTAAAAAACTAAAACAACACGCTTTATTAGAAAACCGAACTAAAAATGAAAAATAATTTTAATTTCCAACACGCTTGCGATAAAATTAAGGTGGCCAACAAAAAAATCGTCTCCAACACATATAGAATAAAACTAGAGTTATCAACAAAAAAAAATTGTTTTACCATCAAAAGCATGGGGTGCTCTATATCAATTAATATATTTCATAATAAACAGATATTGGTAAAAGTAAAGTCTGTAAGAAGAAAATGTAAAAATCATAAAAAGCACCCCACGCTTTTGATGGTAAAATTATTTTCTTTTTGTTGATAACTGTAGTTTTATTCTATATGTGTTGGAGATGATTTTTTGGTTGGCCACTTTAATTTTTCCCAAGCGTGTTGGAAATTAAAATTATTTTTCAATTTTAGTTCAGTTTTCTAATAAAGCGTGTTGTTTTAGTTTTTTAAAACTATTATCTATTTTTTAAAGGAGTTGGCACGACATGAGCCCCTGTATCCATAATAGCATGCACGTCCAGAATTGAACCTATGTTTAATTCTTTTGTGCATGCCATTCCTATTTGTGATTATTTTTCCTAGGTATTTGAATTATTATTATTATTATTATTATTATTATTATTATTATTATTATTATTATTATTATTATTATTATCGGTATTATTTTTGCTGTGGCTATTATTAGGTTCTATAACTATTTCATTATTTTATTATCGTGTATATAACAACTATATAAAGAATGATTTATGCCTGTTCTTCTGTGTTAACGTTTTTTTAATGACTTTAACTGCTAAAAAAACATGTGAAGCTTTTATGTAAGCCTATGTGACTTTTAATGACATATCTTACTCTGGAATTTAGAAACTTAAAATCAATCGATTTTAGGCGTTACCCAGTCGTGTTCTCTCGCACAGGTAGAGGTTCACTAATAAGTTCACACAATTTAAATTCGATAAAACAGACGCTAAGAATATAAAATGATCTTATAAATTATGTATTTTTTAAAGTTCGTGAAAACGCCCTCGATCTTTTTTAAACATTTTAGAGGTTCATAACGTTTATATGGTTTACAGGAGAAACCATCGTATCCTTATGAAAATGACAATATTTTGTGAACATGTTCAATTTGTAAACTAATAACTAGTAATTTGGAATTTTTACTTACTTACTCACTCAGTGGCACTATCGAACCCATAGGTTCATGGCCGCGCGGACATAAGCTCTCCGTACATACCTATCCTGAGCTAATACTTTCCAATCATTGCCTGTATAATCTACTTCCCTCAAATCATATTTAATGTTATTCTCCCACCTCATTCTTGGTCTACCAACTGGACGTTTTACCTCTGGCTTTCCTACAAGAAGCTTCCATGCAAGTCTTTCATTCCCCATACGTGCAACATGTCCTGCCCATCGCAATCTACGAGACTTAACTCTTCTTATTATATTTGGCTTCTTATAAAGATCATGTAGTTCATTGTTATGTAGTCTTCTCCATTCACCGGTCCAAACATTTTCCTAAGTACTTTATTCTCGAATACTCGTAATCTCCTTTCCTCCCTTAAAGTAAGAGTCCATATTTCACATCTATATAATATAATTGGTAGAATAATATTTTTATATATTTTCAGTTTAACGTTTTTTGAAAGGAGTTGGAAAATCAAAAGTCTCTGTAAGCGCATAATAACACGCATTTCCAGAATTGAGCATATGTTTAATTTCCTAGTGCATCTCATCCCTGTTTGTAATTATTGTTCCTAGGTATTTGAATTCAGCCACTTCCTCAAAATTCCCCTCATTTGTCATTAGCTGTCCATTTCCATTATATAATGTATTTCTACGTGTGACCATATATTTATTTTTATTGATATTTATTAATTCCCGCGTTAATATCTCTAGTGCCCCGCTATTATATAAAGTCCTAGCATTCCATGTTCCTAGGAACATGCCCCTGTGTTTGAGCCTTTGGCATGGGTTCCCTGAAGTAGTCCCCGCCCGGAGAACCGAATGGGGGACTATTTGACCTCCGGAAAATTTTACCCCAGTAGAACCCATGTCCACATTTCTTGACGGTTGTATTTTTACGGTGAAAGATCGTCGCTCTTTCGACCAAGGTAGTTTTTTTGTCTGGCTTATCATCTTCGACCATTACGGCATGGGTAACCCTATCGGCAGCAATGCTACCGCCGGCATAGCTCTCACTCCACCACGACATGGTAAAGATACCATGGAGGAGGAATTTTTTACTAAAAGAATAAATTGTCTCCGCTATTGTAGCGAAGATGTGTCCAAATGCATGTTAGTACGAGTAACATGTTACAAGCTATCTGGATTCCTATCTTCAATTCCATCTTTGATTACGTATCGTGCTACCGACATTTTTTTCTTTTATTGCGACATCTATTCACGTAATTCGATGCCACATATTTAAATCACGTACTTTCGGAGCATATTTGTCAGCAATTAATATTCAGACTACCAAATTGGTTACGTTATATATGGGTTATCTACGTTTACGCTAGGTTAGTACAGTAACTATAGTTAGGTCACGATACGAAAATGTGCATAACAGTGATATACAAGCTCTTTATTGGAAGCCAGATATAACAAGAACAGTTAAGTGTCGTATACTGCGATTGGCAGGGCATGTGGCACGAATGGAGAATGAAAGAGGAGTATGGAAGCTTCTTGTAGGAAATCCAGATGCAAAACGCTCAGTTAGTAGACCAAGAACGAGGTGGGAGAATAACATTAACCGTGATTTGAGGGAAGTAAGTTATACAGGCGATGATTGGACAATTTTAGCTCAGGATATGGGTGTATGGGAGCTTATGTCCGCACAGCCATGTACCTATGGGTTTGATAGTACCAGTGAGTAGTTAGTTACGAAAATGCCCTTAAACCAATGGCGACGGAATCCTCTATTTTGGAGGAATTCAATATGACACCGAAATCGATTTCGCCAGCTTACCCGGCAGAATTAAACTAACGTTCCTTTAAGTTTATAATCATGTTAATTGTAATTCGTAGGTATATTTGGACGATCTGTTTATTCGTTCATTTGCATTCTCCTGATCTATATATATATATCTAAAGGTACGTACACATATGCGCGCCGCGAACACGAACGGCGCGCGCGCCGCGCGCGCGCGGCGCGTGTTATGTTCGTCGAAATTATTAATTTCAACGAACCTCCTGCGATCCATAGGAAACCCACAAACCTTCAGTAGACATTTTGCAGAGCAGGTGTAACCAACGATGTCTATTCCCTTTCTGTTCTCCCGCTTGTCCTGCATTCTTTCCCAAAAATTGGGACATTTTTTTTAAATGCCGCGGGACGCGGGACAAATTGTTAAAAATCGGGACTGTCCCGCCAAAATCGGGACGTCTGGTCACGCTTATTACTTATTACATCTTATAACTTTATTTATACTTTTTCAAATATTATAGCATTAAAGGAATTTAAAAAAATATATGATTTGTATATCCATCCATAGTAATTCTGCCCGAAGGCAGGTCCTTCACTGAAATCATAGCATTTTCATGCTATGCTTGCAGCTTTACTAGGGAATTGTGTAGGTGTGGTAGCTTCCCGTTGCTTTCCACACCGGTGAAGGATGATGAGATGATGATGATATGATAATGATAAGGATGATGATGATGGCCATATGATTTCGGGGACCGTTTGGGCCTTAAAGTTTTCCTGACATTTGTCTTACAGGTGAGGAAAAACCCCGATAAAAACCTCACCCAGAAAAACTGCCCCGACCGGGGATTGAACCCGGGCCCCGCTGCGTGACAAGGCAGCACGCTACCTCGAGACTACAGCGGTGGACATGATTTGTATATATATGTTTAAAATTATTAAGAATCTATCTCACCATAACATGGCCTTAATTTTTAATAAAAATGTACATGATTATTATACTAGAGGTTGTACTTTATTGCACAAAGATACTAGTTTCTAAAAAAAAAAGGTATAAAAGGGATTCGTTATGCATTAATCAACCATTAAAATAACTACTTACCTATTGAATATCAACATTTCACGAATGTTAAACATTTTTCTAATTGTATTAAAAAATATTTTTTCTCATTGCTTTCTTAGTTAATTTTGTTAATTTTATTATTATTAATATTATCCTGTTTAAATATTGTATTTATATGTGTATATATATTGTGCATCTATAGTAGTTTGTATTACTTAAACTTATGCCTGAATTTGTTTTCTTGTTTTTATTGTTAATTGTTTTATGGCCATTATTTTTTGTATATTGCCCCTTAACATGAGCAGTCTTGCTCTTTGGAGTCTTTGAAGAGATAAATAAATAATTAGCAATAAATGTGTTTATATATTGTATTGTTTTGTGATACTTCATACATAATATTATGAAATGAACGTCTTAAATAAATAATGTTTTCTAAATAATTCTAATTTATTTATACAATTACAGTACACACGAAAAAAAAAAACACATATCATTGAAAAAAAAACAGGCATCTCCTTTCAATGATTTTTTAAAATGATCCTTATGTTGTGGATCCCACAATAATTGCTTGCTTCTATAAATGTCAACAAGTTTTAACACGTTTTCCTCTGACCACTCCATACTCAAATAATAGGTGCGCACCGAAAGCAACGAACCTCTCAGGTACCCGTCCAAATCTAAACAGCGAACCATCAAAGTGTTCGTGGAAAAAACCGACAATGAGAGGATCGTGGTGAGAGACGCGCGCGCGGCGCGCGCGCCGTTCGCGCGCACCTTAAAACCCCGTCCAAATCTGACGAACATGGTGCGGCGCGCGCGCCGTTCGTGTTTGCGGCGCGCAGGTGTGTACGTACCTTAATATATAAAAATCAATGTTTGTTTGTTTCTTTGTTTGTACTTTATGCGCGGCCATACCGTTGATCCGATTATGATGTTCAAGAGATTCCCGAGATGAACATAGGCTGCTGTGATACACAACTCCTACACCCTTAAAAATCAGTCTTTGTAGTGGAAAACGTGAAAAAAGTAGCCCTTTGGATTTAGAAGGTGAATTTTTGGGTGAAATTTAAATTTTAATTTATTTCTAATTATTTTTGATGAGGCTTAAGCTGCCTAAACCATAACAAATACACAAAATTAATGTACATAGAATTGAATATCTCAAAAATCTCTAAAAAAAAGTCCATGACAGCATATGTTTATCTCTTACGGATAACTCACAATAACCTTTTTTGTCTTTCATTGATGTCAAGAAGATCGAGACAAGCACATATATTCTTGTGCAAGCATAACAGCACATGACTGGTATTCTTTTACGGATAACTCAAAATAACGATTTTTGTCTTTTAGTTCATTTATGCCAAGAAGATCGGATAAGTAGATTTCCGGGTAACACCGGGTAATCTACAGGGAAATCTTAAAATAATTACGATATACATTTGTAATAATTTTTCATTTTACTTATTCAACTAATTATAAGAAGTTGATTAATTTTCGTATTTCAGCTCATTTATGCCAAGAAGATCGGGAGAAGTAGATTCCCGGACAACGCCGGAAAAACAGCAAGGGGTATCTAAATATAATTACGATATGAATTTTTCCTTTTACTTATTTAACTAAACATAAAACACATTAATTTTCGTCTTTCAGCTCATTTATGTTTAGAGATCGGGATAAGTAGATTCCCGGGTAACCACGGGTAATCAGCACGGGGTATCTAAAAAAAATATAAATTAATAACTATTTTTCCTTTTACTTATTCAACTAAACATAAAAGCACATTAATTTTCATTTATTTAGGCGTAGCAGTGCACGTCGGGTATTAGCTAGTAATATATAAATTCCTGGGTCGCTGATCACATTCTACAATAATATTTTTTCATAAAAAAATTACGGTGACTATCTACGTCTGTAACTGTCCATACCATACCGAACGTTCTGTTTGCTCTCTGTGGTTATAATTTTCTCTTCGATAATAATTAATTAAAAAGTATCTGTATGGTACTCTAGCGGCCGTTTGTTTAAGCGATATCCAATTTGCAATATTACCGTTATAGTTGACACAACAACCCTCTTTGGACCAAAGTCTTCTCCAAGTTCCTGCCAAGCTTCTCTATCAAGAGTCAACTTTAGCCAATTTCTTTATCCCAGAGCCTTTACATCCTTTATTATTCAATCTTCCCTTGTGAAGGCTTAGGTCTTCCTTTTAGCCTTACTCCTTCCACAGCTACAGTAAGTATAAAGGAAAGTGATGGCTAGATATTATCACATGCCTTGCCCATTTCAGCATCTGTATTTTGATATGTGTGACAGTGTCCACATACACACACACACGCGCGCGCATATATATATATACTAGAAGTCCCGGGCACGCGTTGCTGTGATTAAGGTATATGTTAAAAATTTAAATTAAGTTGCTGTCTTTCAGCCAGATTACTTAAAACTAATACTTACACGAAATTAATAATATTGAAAATAAAATAAACACTGAACACACTTAAATTATGAAATAATCAATATTTGTAATTCAATTGAAATTCGCGGTTGCAACAAAAAGCACAGCCATCTGGATCTCTCTTTGTTAAATAATAAATTAATTACCTTACCAAATTACCTTACACCGCCATCTGTTAGAATCGTATGGAACTCACAGATAATTACACCGCCATCTGTTAGAATCGTATGGAACTCACAGATGATTATAACTCTTTGTTAAATAATAAACAAATAATTTGCAATAAGAAATAATGCGACTATAAATTTAGTTATAAACTACCCTAAGTCTCAAGTTGGATCAAACTGCACACAGTGTGCAAAATTTTATTAAAATCGGTTCAGTAGTTTAGGATTCCATCGCGGACAAACAACTTGACACGAAAATTATATATATATATCTAATGCACCATTCTCTATCAATGTTTATTGAACCAAATAAGACTCTCAAATGTCCCTTTCGAAAGCACTAAAACTTTTTCATTATTCTTGCTTAGGACCTAAGTCTCAGATCCATACATTAGTGCAGGATTACTGCTCACACTGTAAGTAAAGCCCTAGCTGCTTAGCAAGTTAATCAAAATTATCTACCATCTGCACTGATGTGTGTTATCATATATAACATTATACACTGTTATTTAATATTTTCCAATGCTGTTATTTTAACACAGTTCCAATAATGGATCATATTATAATATATAATGATGATAATAATAATAATAATAATAATAATAATAATAATAATAATACTTTATTTATTCTGGCAGAGTTAAGGCCATAAGGCCCTCTCTTCCACTCAACCAGCACAAATACATATTCGACAAATATATATATGCACTATACAAATTATAAACAGTTAAAGATACAAGAAATGTAGCAATGTAAATGTCATGTACAAACAACATTTTATAGGGTAATAACAATAATGATACGATAATAATAATAATAGTAATAATAATAATAATAATAATAATAATATAAATATGATACATTATACGGGAAACACCAATTAATATATATATATATCTTACACTGGATAATAATGAAGTCGAGTTTAGAGCAAATATAAATTTAGATTTCTTTTAAAAGATGCCAATGTCCGGCAGCCCCTTATTTCTTGTGGTAGGGAATTCCAGTTGCGAGAAGTGGAGATGGTATATGACATGGAGTGATGTGATGTCTTATGTTGCGGTATATATTGTGAAAAGAAAAATTAATGTCTGAACCATGTCCCGTATAGTGTAGTGGCCTTGCACGCTTGTACGGAATACAAGAGGTCCACTGTTCGATTCCTGGTTTCAGACATAAATGTTTCTTTTCACAATATTATTATACATTGTTATCATATTGTACCGATCCCGTCGTAGATAAAATATTATATAACATAAATGTCAAAAGAGAATACTTTGATCGTGTGCTTGATTGTAAGTTTTCAAACATTCTGTAATTTATTTAAATGCAAACATTTTCTTCGTCTGTAAGTTGTCTTTTTAAAAAAACTTTCGCGATTATTGCGTATATTCGTTTCACATTTTAAGGATGTAATTAAAATAAACCATTAGTCCATCCTGATCAACTAAATGATTGCCATACTAAATACTCGTATGAGTTTCGGTTATTCAAGTATTTTTCGATTCTGTGGTCCATGTGTCGAAACTTCATGGTACGTAAAAGAACCTCAATTCTGAAATAAGATTTCTCTAGGTAAAATTAGTCTATCTTGAACACCCTAATTTACATTTTGACTCTGATGTCCTTCGATAAAAGAGCGCCATTAGATTAAAAAACAGTACTTGCCAAACAAATTTTGAACATATCGTTAGAATTTATCTCCGAGATGAATATAATTGAATTTATGTGTAATATTAAGTTAAAAGTGCAATGATTTGTTGCATGAAAAAATCATATTCATGCTACGAAAAAACAAAAAACCTTCAGTTAATTTACAGCTAACGTTTTTCATACACGCCAATACCGGTACAAGTTTGGTTATTCTATTGTGAATTAGATTCAAGGAAATATGAAGTTTTTGTAGCAACGTGCGCTGTTCTGTATTATGCAATATAATTTATATGTAAATCCAATATAATTACTTGAGGTTGTAATCGTGTGATAGATTGATCTAAGGGATAAGTCAGTTACCTTATGGAAGTCTGAATCAAATTAGTTCACAATACACATGTGCTTACAAGAACTACATAGTTTAGTTTTTCTTTCTCTAATGACAAATGAGGGAAATTTTGAGGAAGTGGCTGAATTCAAATACCTAGGAACAGTAATTACAAACAGGAATGAGATGCACAAGGAAATTAAACATAGGCTCAATTCTGGAAATGCGTGTTATTATGCATTACAGAGACTTTTGACTTCCCAACTCCTTTCAAAAAACGTTAAACTGAAAATATATAAAAATATGATTCTACCAGCTATATTATATGGATGTGAAATTTGGACTCTTACTTTAAGGGAGGAAAGGAGATTACGAGTATTTGAGAATAAAGTTCTTGGGAAAAATTTTGAATAACATTAACTATGATTTAAGGGAAGTAGATTACACAGGGGATGATTTGAAACATTGGCTCAGGATAGGGATATATGGAGAGCTTGTGTCCACGCGGCCATGAACCGTCGATAGTGCCAGTGAGTTAGTTAGTTAGTTAGTTAGTGGCACCTGTATTTCGACATCACTGGTGTAGTGCCTGGGTGCACATTGTCCCAATTTTAACTCATGCATGTTGGAGCGTATCCGTTACACGAAACGCAATATCGTTCGATGTGCAAGTTATTCCTCTTCTTCATCGGCTTTCCCCCACTTATAGGTTTTCCGTCTTCAGTTTCCATTTATTTCTATCATTCCAATCTCCTTCTTCCAAATTCCTATCATCTATTGTAGTTCTGACATACGTTTTCCATTTCCATCTTGGTCTGCCATGTTTATTTCTCCCAGAGGATGATCATTGGTATATATTTTTTGGCCATCTTTCATTTTTCATTCTTGGCACATTGCCATACCATTTAAGAGTTTGATTTTCAATCCTCTTAACAACAGATGTGGTGACATCCATTTCTTTCCAAAGGAATTCACTTCTTATATTATCTTGTCTTGTTTTTTGAAGGCTGCTTCTAAGATAATCAAATTCAACTGTTCTAATTTTATTATTTTGTAATTCCGTCAAAGACCAAGTTTCACTTCCATATGACGAAATATTCTGTATTATGCTCTTATACATTTTAATTTTAGTTTCCTTTGTAATATTTTTGTTCGAAACTATTCCATCTAATGTCTTAGTTGCATTTTTTGCCATTGCTACCTAAACATGTAATTATTGACACAAGATATATGCAAAATTCACTGTGTAAGTTTTTAATAAAGAATAATGTAGAGTCCTCTGAAAGTGAATGCACACACCGAATCCATAGGAGCTGTGTAATAATGGAAATGAATTCCTGACGTCATAAAGAAGAACACAATAACGAATATGTTAACAGCTGTAATATTTATTCACTAATATTTATTATCAGTTCACTGTTGTTAACACCATTTTAGTAACAACTATTTGTAGATGAATTAATGATGCAACGCAATCCACAGTTTACAGGCATTCTTAAGTGACCTGCGTGGACTCGCTTACTCGGCGGAAGCGAGGACGAGTGAGATTGGCGTTAGAAGCCGATACGTAACAGAGTTGCCACATATAGCTTCAATAAAGCAAACTCATGTGTTTCCACGTAAAATTCAAAGATTACGTGATTGAATATCAAATATATAAAAATTAATGTATGTTTGTTTGTTCGTTCTTTATGCGCGGCCATACCGTTAATTCGATTTTGATGGGGCTTTTTGTAAAATGTTCAGATGATTCCCGGGATGAACATAGGTTATAAGAGAGTTGTGATACTCAACTCCTACACCCTTAAAAATCGCCCTTTCTAGTGGCAAATGTGAAAAAATAGCTCTCTGGACGCTGAAATGGCTTACGCTGCCTAAACCATAACAAATACACAACATTAATGTACAAAGAATTGAATATCTCCAAAAAGCTCTACAAAAAAGTCCGCGACAGCATATCTCTTACGGATAATTCACAATAACCATTTTTGTCTTTAATTGATGCCAAGAAGATCGAGAAAAGTACGTAGATTCCTGTGGAAGCATAACAGCACATGGCGGGTATTCTTTTACTGATAATTCACAATAACTAATTTTGTCTTTTAGCTCATTTATGTCAAGAAGATCGATATAAGTAGATTACTGGGCAACATCGGGTAATCAGCATGGAGAATCTTAAAATACTTAGGATATACATTTATAATAATTATTTTTCATCTCACTTATTCAACTAACCATAAGAAGTACATTAATTTTCGTTTTTCATCTCATTTATGCCAAGAAGATCGGGATGAGTAGATTCCCGAACAACGCCGGGTTAACTGCACGGGGTATAGAAAAATAATTACCATATAAATTTTTCCTTTTACTTTTCCAATTAAACATAAAAGCACATTTATTTTGGTGTAGCAGCGCACGCCAGGTATTAGCTAGTATTTAATAAATAACTCAGAAGCTAAGAAATAATGAAATGCAACACATGTAGTGAAAGCTAATAAAATCGGGGGTATAGCTGGGTCACCCTGTCCCAATGATTATAAATATGAGATCCAAACCTCCAGTTTGGAGATTAGTCATAAAGTTCATAACCCCATACCATAAAACATTATTGTTGAGAATAATATGCAACCCAGATGTAATTTATTATGACGAAACTTAGCAAGAAAAAAAGGATGTAAGATTTGGAACTTGGAATGAAGTTTTTTGTATCGAAGTGGTTATTTGAATTTGACGGCCTGATATAATAAGATAGATTATGTTGAACGGAATTTGATGATTTTGAGAATACAAGGAAGGTAAAAATAAAGTAGTAGGTAGAATGAACGGTGGCGGTCAATACCTGCAATGGACCGTATTAAATTAAACTCTTGCCCCAAATGGGAGTCAATGACCAATCACGTTTCAATGAATTTTGTTTTACAATCAATCACAGTCTTGTTTCATTCCGATAATTATAGAATTTTGTTTACCAAAATAAAGAAAGCTCCACCTTATTCTGAACAGGTCAGAGCATTATTTAGCAGAGAATGACTCTCTAACAAATACGTTGAATATAGCAAATAATGAACAGATTCCTTCGAACTAGACATTGTTAATTGTGTATTCAATAATTATGTTTTTTAAATACTGATTTTAGTGAGTCGTTTCCGAAAAACATGAATTAATAACCTATAGTGTTAGTTATAATATACAGTTTGATGTGTTTCATTTTTTCTCCACTAGGGTTCATTCTTACAATATTGCGATCCTATTTGGAAATAAATAGTATGATCAAGGTGCAGTGATGGACAAATTAAACATAATCAAACATTTCTCATTTGTTTTCAAACATCGCCGTTTACATTAAATATATACATATTTTAAAAGAACTATAATTAAATAATGATTTGTGAGTAAACTGTTTAATTTTATTCGTTAAATAGTCCTAACAAATGCCACTCTTGTTTTCCAATTCCTCTGGATAAATTGGAAATCACTCGTGGCATTACTTATGATACATTTTTAACATAAACATATTATACACAGTCACTTACTATGTTCTATTTGTTCTTCCTTTCTCTCTCTCTCTCTCTCTCTCTCTCTCTCTCTCTCTCTCTCTCTCTCATCTCTCTCTCTCTCTCTATATATATATATATATATATATATCATCATCATCATCATCATCCGGTATCATGGCAGCTGCCGCAGTCTTCCGGAAACCAAACGCCATTCCTCTCTATCCATCCATTGAACTTCCTCCATTCCTCTGATATTCAAAGCTGCTTGTACCCCTTCTATCCAAGTTTTCTTCGGTCTTCCTCTCTTCCTCCTTTCCATTGGGATCCATTCCATAGGAATTTTTGGCAATCTTTGCTCTGGCATTCGTTTGACATGACCGTGCCACTGCAATCTTTTCTTTTCTATGATGTCTATGATGTCCGGCTCCTCTTGTACACCCATATTTTCCCTTATTTCTTTATTTCGTATTCTATCCATTCTAGATTTTCCAGCTGATCTTCTTAAAACATCCATTTCTGTACTTGAAATTATTTTGATTTCCCTGGTAGGAATTTGCCAGACTTCAGCACCATATGTTAAAATGCTCTGAATTATGGTTTGATATATTTGTAATTTTCTATTTTTTGTAATATTTTTGCTCCATCAAACAGAGTTTAAAGCATTTATTGCTTGTTTTGTTTGTGCGATTCTGTTTTTAATTTCCACTGTGTTATCGCCTGAATGGTCTAATTTTGTTCCTAAATAAGTGCATTCAATACTAGGATTTAGTTCTTCTCCATTGTTGAAATTTATATTTTACATTTCTTCTCCTATACACAGGTATTTAGTTTTCTCCTCTCTCTCTCTCTCTCTCTCTCTCTCTCTCTATATATATATATATATATATATATATATTCCAGGTTCGAATCCCGTCCAGGCATTTATTTTCTTATCATACCATATATATCCTCCTTAGTTTAATGTCTCCCTTTTTGGAGACTTGTATGTGACCAACGCCTCTCGACGCTTTCGGAAGACGACGCTACGCATCAAGATAATATTTTTAAATCTTGATCACATACATACTTTTTTGTCAACACACGGACATGGAGAAATAAGTGATCAGCTGAATATTCGGGGAAGCTCCAAGATAATTTTAAAACATCTTATTTTTTTTAATTTTTGCCACTATTAAACTGAGCCATTGGTATATGCATTAAGCCTTACCAGTATTTTAATATTTGAGATATACGCCATAGAAATTTTTAGTCCCTTGAGATAGGATAATTTTTTTTTTCAAGTCGGTGACCTATATAGTACACGTTAGTTTGAAATATAGACACTAGAATGGATATCTTGATAAATGAGGAATGTTGAATTCAAAGCTGGCGTGTTTTGTGAATATGTGTGTGGATCGATTGACAGGAATAACAAGCGAGTCTGGGCTTGTGACGTCACTAAATGGAGCAGTAAAATGTTTATGAAGGGAGTAAGTCTCGTCTTCCTCTGAATTGTTCTCACCGCATTGCAACGCACTGGCTCCACAAACGTACTGTGTTACATTTCAACATGTGGATAAATGATTTCGTGTGGACAATTGGCTTGCTCCAATGTGAAAGTAGCTATTGACCAATATGAATGGAGGGCGATATTTTCTCCTGAGTTACTCTTGTTTTCCCTCTACAAATGTAACACTCTTTGTACTTAATTATTCAATGATACACTGAAACCTGCGAGTTGCGTTTGAAATGTAACTAATTTATGATGGTTACTTGATCTCTATCCAGTGTTTAGTTCTATTTCAACTAACCACTGGGCATTTTAGTGTTAATATTTTATTTCAACGTCTTAGGCCTTTAACATCTCAATTCAAATCTTGTGGGAAAAATTCAATAAACTTTATTCAGAGAGCTCTTATTTCAGGGTTCAGGTTCTTTCACGTGCCATAAATATTAAATGCATAAAAAAGTATATTCAGCAGTTTGTATTACCTATAATCATTCATGTAGAAAACTTGTTCTTACTTTATTTTATAATATTTAATTCCATGTTCTGTTAGTGTTATATAATATTAGAACACATTGGAATTGTCTTTTATTTAATCTATATTGTAATATTATTTTAAAATTGTAATAAGTATGTAATTTGTGTGTGATTTTTATTCGCTGGTTGAGTAGAAGAGAAAGCTTATGACCTTAACTCTGTCAGCTTAAATATAATGTTTATTATTATTATTATTATTATTATTATTATTATTATTATTATTATTATTATTATTATTATTATTATTATTATTAATGAATTTTTAACGCCAACGGCAGACTACACTCTTAAGGACCAGAAAAGAAGTTCTGAGATAAGAGATCAATTAAATGTTTTTAAATTGACGGATAAAATTGACAAACAAAATCAAAATTGGTACGAATCTACTAAGAATGCCAGATGATAGACCTTCTAAAATGGTTTTAAACTTTAGACCCACAGGATCTAGAAGTCAAAGAAGACGATTTACTAGATGGCAAGACCACATCTCTTGAGGTCGGAACGGGCCAGAGGGCCTAAGCCTTGATGTTGATGATAATTATTATTATTATTATTATTATTATTATTATTATTATTATCATCATCATCATCATTATAAATCTATGATAGAGGATCACAAGGCTTTACTTCAATTCAGAAAGTAGCCCTTCTCAAGATTTATACATATTTATAATCACATCAACCTCGTTCGGTTTTGAATCGGCAAACCTCGGAACCAGAGCAGAAAATGTTAACCACTTATCGAATGAGACCAACAATACCGGATATTCATATCAATCGATAGAAAATGTTTAAAACATTCTGAATACTTTAAATGTCAAAATAAGCTGGAGGGTATTTTATTGTTTAAATATTTCCGATTATAAAAATAATGAAAATGTAATTATTACTTGTTTGTTTTGACAAAGGTATGTGTTTACGTTTGTGTAATACGTTTTAGGTTATGAATCACTCTTCAATAGAAGCGACTAATTTTCACACAATTCCATACTATTTGAATAAGGAAAGTAAACGTGCAGAATTTAGGTCTTGAAACACGTTTTTTACTAGTTTATTCTAGGAGAATTTACGCGGAGCACAGTCTGGGAAACACTGTCCTACATAGTGGTTTGTTTTGTCATTTTTCAAATCTTGATATTGAAATGGCCTCTTAATTAATTTATGTTGACAAACGATTATGTTCATCTTGCATTCGTGTATCTTTGTACGTGTTAACATATCTTGCACTGAATTGAAGCAAGCTAAATCTAAGAAATAAGTCCACCGTGAAGAACGTACAGACATGGGTCCCAAGTCTAAAGATTTTCAGGCTCGTAAAGGAATCATAAAGTTGAAAAAAGAGGCCTTTAAAGCTACATTTACCGACCTTCAAACATCCGAGTAATAAATTAGTTGCCCACTATGTTTCCTTTGGTCCACATGCTAAGCACATGCCACTCATGATATCAGTAGGGAAATAAGCGTAACTAAATTAGCTTGGTCAAGAAACTCCTAACAAAGGAGGGTAGACTCAAAGAGACAGAGAGAATACTCACTATTTAAGGAATATAAAGTAATAAATAAGAAAAGGTAGACAGAGAGAATACTCACTATTTAAGGAATATAAAGTAATAAATAAGAAAAGGTAGACAGAGAGAATACTCACTATTTAAGGAATATAAAGTAATAAATAAGAAAAGGTAGACAGAGAGAATACTCACTATTTAAGGAATATAAAGTAATAAATAAGAAAAGGTAGACAGAGAGAATACTCACTATTTAAGGAATATAAAGTAATAAATAAGAAAGGTAGACAGAGAGAATACTCACTATTTAAGGAATATAAAGTAATAAATAGAAAAGGTAGACAGAGAGAATACTCACTATTTAGGAATATAAAGTAATAAATAAGAAAAGGTAGACAGAGAGAATACTCACTATTTAAGGAATATAAAGTAATAAATAAGAAAAGGTAGACAGAGAGAATACTCACTATTTAAGGAATATAAAGTAATAAATAAGAAAAGGTAGACAGAGAGAATACTCACTATTTAAGGAATATAAAGTAATAAATAAGAAAAGGTAGACAGAGAGAATACTCACTATTTAAGGAATATAAAGTAATAAATAAGAAAAGGTAGACAGAGAGAATACTCACTATTTAAGGAATATAAGGTAATAAATAAGAAAATATGTTAAGTGTCGTCCGGTGACAAACTTTTTAAACTTGTGACATTTGTGACGCAAGTGATTGACTTCATACTGTGTTCTCAACTCAGAGAGAAATATGCTGCTATTCTGTTGGTATCCTTTTTATTTTTTGTACAACGCAGTTTTTAAAATTCTTGGATAGAGATTTTTTCCAGATTCGGGAAAAAAGTCTTAATGACAGTTTTTTAATATCTCACTAATGAACACATTACGGTCTGTGTATTTTATAAAATCCATATCGTATGTAAAATGTATTCTAAATATACCTAGCATCGATGTGTTAAAAATTTAAGAAATTTATAATCAGTATTAACATTTTGCCTGCAATAATTTAATAAAAACTTTATATTGTGGTAATTCCCAGTCCTGTGTGACTATTATAGGAACACATTTTCAGTGTAAGGTAAACAGAAAATAGTGAGCAATTATTTATTTTTAAGAACTTAAAAATGATTTAGTTAAAATGTATTTATTTGCGTAGGTATGATATTACTAATTTATTTTAATAGTTCGTGAGAAGAAAATAATTTAAACCAGTGTATTTTCATTCCAATATTTTATGTGTTCACCGCAGTGGTCTGGAGGTAGCGTGATACCTTGTCACGCACCGGGCCCGGGTTCGATTCCCGGACGGCACAGGCTCCTGGGTGAGGTTTTTTTCTCGGGGTTTTCCCTCACCTGTAAGAGAAATGTCAGGAAGCTTAGGGCCCAACGGTCCCGGAAAATCTTCCGGCCATCATCATCATACTTCACCGGTGTGAAAAGCAACGGGAAGCTACCACACCTACAATTCCCTAGTAAACCTGAAAAGCATAGCATGAAAATGCTATGATTGCGGTGAAAGACCTGCCGTCGGGCAGAATTACTATGGATGGATATTTTATTTATTTTTTTAATGTTGTGTTTTATTATTATTAATGTTAATTCATATCGCGGTATACTAGAATCATGTGACATCGTACGTGGGTACCAAATCGTAAAACAAATATTCCTGAGAATTGTGTCTCATACTCATTGTTGAAACGGAATAAATGACTTACCTGCAGTATTTTTTACTTATGTTCTCCTCGTACTTTTTCAGCACTGTTAAATTGTTTATATTTTAGATCTTAATGTAGGATTACTCTATTATTAAAACATCAAAGCTTAGTTCAATCCTATTTACAAATTTAATGAAAGTTAATACCTCAGTTTTCTACCGTTATTCTCTCAGTTATACTATATGGATGCGAAACATGGACTCTTTCTTACTTTGAAAGAAGATTACTAGTATTTGAGAATGAAGTTTTAGGAAAATCTTTGGTCAAAATAAGAGATGAACAGACAGGTGAATGGAAAAAAACTACATGATTGTTAGCTACATGGTATATATAAGAAGCCAGGTATAATAAGAACAGTAAAGTCTCGTGGAGTGCGAAGATAGCTTGTTATAGATTTTCCTGGATAAAAATATTAATTAGGCTAATGTTATAATCATTATCAAACTTTAAGTTTTCCTTATTTCCTTATGCTTCTGAATAGGACAGACTTTAAAAAAGTTCAACTCTCTATGTATTAAAATATTTGTTATTGATTATTAGTGTTATTACATATTTAATGAACAGTCTCCGGTTAAGATTTAAAAATATATTTTGATTATTATAGCAATTGGGTATGGCGCGGGAACGGATCGAATTTCTTAAATTACACTTACACCAAGTTTTCACAAAAAATTAAAATCTTCTTTATTTCTTTCAGAGAACTTCACGCTATAAACACACATAATTTTCTGCTATTAGATTCGATTATAAACACAGTTTGTCTCAAAGTCACTTCTTCGTACTCGCTGACGTCTTCACTTAAAACAGTTTCTTCATTATTCGCTCTTCAGAACACCATATTTGGTCCACTACTTGGACACGACTGACTAGCGTCTAACTGGCTGATTAGAGCATTCGTATATTTTTTATGCGAGGGATGAACAATCTGGAAGCTCAGTCTGGACTTTTCGCGAATGGAAACCCCGAGAGTAAGATCCTTCCAGAGACCGAATAATGTGCCAAAGGCTAACGAATATCCTTCTACTAATAAGGCGAGACCTAATTATCACCGTCACAAGCCAAATTCAAAAGCTGTCATCCGAACAATGGATCAATAATGCGTCGCTATATATGTATGCATCTGCCTTGTAACGTCGGGTTCGATCCCCGGTCGGGGCAGTTTTTTTGTGTGAGGTTTTTATCGGGGTTTTTCCTCACCTGTAAGACAAATGTCAGGAAAACCTTAAGGCCCAAACGGTCCCCGAAATCATATGGTCTTCATCATCCTTTTCATTATCATCATCATCATCATCCTTCACCGGTGTGGAAAGCAACGGGAAGCTAACCACACCTACAATTCCCTTGTAAAGCTGCAAGCATAGGATGAAAATGCTATGATTGCTGTGAAGGATCTGCCTTCAGGCAGAATTACTATGGATGGATGGATGGATGGATATGTATATATATATTAGATGTCCCGGCCATGCATTTCTGTGAGACGAATATGATACGGCCCTAATAGTGATTAATGAATATAAGAAATGAATAAATAATGAAGGAATAGAATATAGTTAAAAATAAATTAAGTTTCATGTTGGTAAATAGTTCTCACAAGAAGCGGTTGAAAACCCTAAGTAAAAGAGGTCATAAACATGTAACTCCTCAAATTAGACCTGAAATGTTTAAGCTGGGTCTATCTTCAAAAATCACGTTTGGGAGAAATGTCAAACTCCAAATTTACAATCGCGTTAAGCCCAAGCTGGCAACACACTCCCTAGCCGTGAGAATAAAATCAAAAGGTAGGTGGTGGTTTAAATAAAATAGTTACGCCCTTGGAGGACATGTGATTAAATATTCTAACCAATCAAAATGAGAGTTAGGGTAAAGACCATATATGGGAATAATTGGTCCTGACTTCGATATTTCGCTAATGAGGACTAGCAAATGACTTATGAGTTCGGGAGATTTTCCCTAAGTCCATAATCGTTGTGACAAGGTATTTTTTTTTTTACTATACATTCAAGATCTTCTTCCTTCTAAGTGTCGAGTATAAGTGTCAAGTGTCTTAAATTTTGTCCTCATGAGTTCCGTATCGAAGTCAGGACCAATTATTCCCATATATGGTCTTTACCCTAACTCTCATTTTGATTGGTTAGAATATTTAATCACATGTCCTCCAAGGGCGTAACTATTTTATTTAAACCACCACCTACCTTTTGATTTTATTCTCACGGCTAGGGAGTGTGTTGCCAGCTTGGGCTTAACGCGATTGTAAATTTGGAGTTTGACATTTCTCCCAAACGTGATTTTTGAAGATAGACCCAGCTTAAACATTTCAGGTCTAATTTGAGGAGTTACATGTTTATGACCTCTTTTACTTAGGGTTTCAACCGCTTCTTGTGAGAACTATTTACCAACATGAAACTTAATTTATTTTTAACTATATTCTATTCCTTCATTATTTATTCATTTCTTATATTCATTAATCACTATTAGGGCCGTATCATATTCGTCTCACAATGCCTCTTGTTAAAACAAAAAAAAATACTAACGTAAAGTTAAAAATATCTTCTTTTTTTTTTTTTTACACAGCTCCCCTTAGAAGAGAAGTAATTAAATATGCTAATTACATCAAACCAAAATGTATTACATTTTTACTTTTCCTACAAGTGCCATATATGGAAATGTTTTTATAAACACAAAATAGATTATATTATTGAACATATATCACCCTGGTTTACTTACAGTTTTCTGCATATTACCACTAGAACAACAACAAAAAGAAAACATGTACATTTAAACTCAATTTGCGATCGGTGGTTCACCTTACTTATTTTTTTTTTTGATCAACAATTGTTTTTCTTATTTTAACCCTATGGTTAGTTTATCATATCCCATACATCTTCTCGTTTTTTTTCACTTTATTATACGTTTGTTTGTTTTGATTACGTCACTTTTATTTCTCACACGCTCGGTAATTTAGCATAATACGTTTTCCATATATCACTCAGTTTATTTTTGCAATGTCATGCACATTTTTTTTTTATATCATCCCTCTATATCGTTCGCACTTTCCATGGTTCACACTTTACATATGCACTGGAACTCACTTATTATAAACTAACATTTTTTTTTATTCTAATTAGCTACTAATTTATTCTATTTGGGTCATTTATTTATTTAATGAGACATAGATCTTAATGTTGCCGTAAACATATTTGCCCTCTTTTAATCACATGGTAAATTTACTAATTAGTTTCCTATGTAATTTTCGATGATTATCCTTTATAAATAAGTATATCGGTATTTAATAATAATCCTATATGTTTATAACCGCGATCTCAGTTTTCAGAACATTTCACGATTCATCATAATAGGCCTAATTCATTTGTAAATCTATCTCTTTTTTATTTATTTATTTATTTATTTATTTTTTTTTAAATAGGCGCTCCCTTTAGCTGTGGTCATTGAAAATTTATTCTCAGCATGTTCACTGACTGATCTTCACAATACCTTGATAATATATTTATTCTTTATAGAACTCGTTTATTCATCATTCGCATATTATTTTTATTCAATCGATTAAGGTGGAAATTATCCTTATTTATTTACTTGTCGGTAACATAATATCACATTTCATACGCGCAGAACCGTCGCTGTATACAGAATTTTATATCATCGTAGCTCATATTCGTCAATTTCGTTTTTGACGACAATTTATATTTCATCAGTAAACAACTCGACAACACCGGTCGAATCAAAATCATGTCGCTCTATCTACCCATAACAATTCTCGCTACCATATGAGCGAACGTTTATCATTTAAAAGGACGTAATATAAACGCCTCCTTCGGGCTTTGATCCTGTATTTATTCATTCTTTTACTTTGTCTACGCTATATATTTTTATCTGTCACCAATCATAAACTGTTAAGAGGACGATGCCTTAACCTCTTTTTTAAATTTTCGTATGCTTATAACGCTTCCATTTTATTCCTTAAGAATAATATTAGGTTTTTAAGAACATTAACTATGAAGTTATAATAACACATGGTTATTTTGTATTTTTAAGAGTTTTGTTTAAACAATTATTTATTCATTTCACATCGTATTTGTGTAAGTAACTTGTTTTCGACACATGAATTTTGTACCTGTGAAGGGTGTGCCTATTTCCGTCTCACTCGCACTCTTTCATCTTTTACAACCTTTTAAGTTTAGTGAACTGATTTTTATCTCTATTCTAGACTGGGTTCAACGTTTTCTTACATATTCCCACTACGATCAGCTGTTCATTTCTTTGTAATTTTCACACTTTACTTATTATTATCCTCGTCTCTGTTATTGTTCACGCTTTAGATTAAGGCAGATATACATGATAATTATTTTTATTATGTTTTTATAAAGCGGGGTGGTGCCTCTCGCTCCCTCTGTAAATTTAACTTTTCTACCTCTGTTTTCGTCAACATTTATCCAGTCTCATTATGTTTTCTAGCAAGTACAAATATAAGACCCTTTTAAACTATTTCTCATTAAATTTTCCTAATACTAATCTGATATATGCATTGACCAACACTTCTTGCATTTATCATACTAATATTACCAGATATCGTCTTATTTACTAATTACACATTTATTTAATTGTGCGTACAATGCAGGTGCATGTTAATGTCTAACTGATATTACATCCATTCTAACAGGATAGACTGAAATTTGCATTCTACCACTTTGCGATAATTTCGCGCCCGGATCAAATATTTCAGCACGATATTTTTCTAGATAACATTTTCTCTCATTATGCATTACTTTCGTACAGTACTTCATTATGTTACCTTTGAATCTACCGTATTGACTGTTTTTCGATCATTTCCTCCTATTTATTTGGCGCTTCTTTATTACGCGGTATGACTTCTGCATATTTTCTTTACGCCCTACCTTTTTCTTGTTTTTCTTTTCATATTTTGTTCGTATCTTTCCCATGCATCTACTTTGCATATCCAAATTTTCAAATTGGAATACTGAGCGGATGTTTGGCTGTACCGAAATCATCAGGTCAGTTGTTCCATTTTGATTTAATTTAACATCATTAATAACATGCATTTCATTATTGCATTTAAATATATTTCCATGTAATTCATCATCATTGGTTTGAGGTATTTTGTTTACATCTATAATAGTTGGCTCGCTTCTTTCCCTCATTCTGAAGTGTCATTTCCCTATCTGAGTCCCTTTGAGTTTGATCTACAGTACTTTCACCTGTTGTAGTAACTACCATACAAATATCATTGTTACTTTTACATTTATTTTCTTGAGGAGTTTCATATCCTGTCTCCCTTTCATCATAATTATTTCTACCTATCTCACCCTTTCCTGCTAAACTAGTGGTCAATTTTTCTCCTGTCCCCTGAATTTCTGATTTTACAGAATCTCGAGTTTGTTTTATTTCTAATCTAAAATTGCTCAGGTCTTCCCTCATTTCTTATGAATTTGTTTCATTTCTTCCAATGTTTTATTACTTTTATTTATATCTTCCCTCATTGACATTAACATTTGCCTCACGAAATATTCAAAGTCGTTCTGGGACTTATTAGTTTTCTTTGAATCATTTACATTTACGGGGGCGTTCGGGCTATCGTAATACTCTGTCCCTACATCTACTTCATCATTAGGCCTACTTTCTGATGAAGCTTGCCCTTCTATAAAATTTATACTATTTCCCTCCATTATTTATTTATTCTACAATTTATTAATATTAATATTTATTTTCTATTCACAAAAATTATTTTTTTATGTTATTCACCACTCAAACACTTTCGTTTAATTTGTTAATTTTCCACATACTTTATTTTTCCGTCTTTTGACAACTTTTATGTTCTATTATTTTTTTAAAAATCTGTCACTTTACCTTGGTATATCTTCATTATTTGTCTTACGTCAGGTTTGTAGAGATCCGCCATCGGTTATCTAGGTTGATCTGTTCCTGGATTGTTGTCCACTCCTGGCTGCTCCTTCCATCTCGTGGTTAGAATGTTGTCTTCCACACTGTTGCTGGATCATGGTGTTCAGTCCACAACTTTCGTAAGTCACTCTTATTTTTCAATGCACTCACGTTGAAAACACTTTGTCACAGTAAAAAGGGCCCCATGTTGGGCACCACTTTGGGGCAGTATTTGGAGGGTGCTGTTAAATACCACTGGGGTTTCACTTTGATTTTAATTGTGAATTTACTTGCCCTTCCTCGGTAGCTAGTCGGTTCCTGTTTCAGGGTGAGCGCTGAGACTCCTATCTATATAGGGTTCGGAAGGAGAATTGCGTGGGAACAGACAATCACTAATTGTTTGAATTATTTTATTTAATTAATCTCTGCCAATTTAAATGAACGTTACACAGTAAAAATAAAACTTTTGTGTCCCTGGCCTTCGATATTTCGCTAATGAGGACTAGCAAATGACTTATGAGTTCGGGAGATTTTCCCTAAGTCCATAATCGTTGTGACAAGGTATTTTTTTTTACTATACATTCAAGATCTTCTTCCTTCTAAGTGTCGAGTATAAGTGTCAAGTGTCTTAAATTTTGTCCTCATGAGTTCCGTATCGAAGTCAGGACCAATTATTCCCATATATGGTCTTTACCCTAACTCTCATTTTGATTGGTTAGAATATTTAATCACATGTCCTCCAAGGGCGTAACTATTTTATTTAAACCACCACCTACCTTTTGATTTTATTCTCACGGCTAGGGAGTGTGTTGCCAGCTTGGGCTTAACGCGATTGTAAATTTGGAGTTTGACATTTCTCCCAAACGTGATTTTTGAAGATAGACCCAGCTTAAACATTTCAGGTCTAATTTGAGGAGTTACATGTTTATGACCTCTTTTACTTAGGGTTTCAACCGCTTCTTGTGAGAACTATTTACCAACATGAAACTTAATTTATTTTTAACTATATTCTATTCCTTCATTATTTATTCATTTCTTATATTCATTAATCACTATTAGGGCCGTATCATATTCGTCTCAAGGTATACGTTAAGATTTTTTAATTAAGTTGCTGTCTTTCAGCCAGATTACTTAAAACTAATACTTACACACGAAATTAATAATATTGAGAATAGAATAAACACTGCACACACTTAAATTATGAAATAATGAATATTTGTAATTCAGTTGATATTCGCGGATGTAACAAAAAGCACAGCCATCTGGATCTCCCTTTGTTAAATAATAAACCAATTATCTTACCAAATTATAGCTCGGGACCCAGCTCCGTGTGTCTGAAAGGAATTTGCTGACTCATCTGTTAGTACTATGCTAAGCAGAGAAGTGTACCTCCTCCACTCTCCACACTTCCACCCGCAAACAAACAGAGCTTGGACCCGAGCTGTACCTTACCGCCATCTGTTAGAATCGTATGGAACTCACAGATAATTATAACTCTTTGTTAAGCAGAGAAGTGTACCTCCTCCTCTCCCCACACTTCCCCCGCAAACACACATAGCTTGGGCCCGAGCTGTACCTTACACCGCCATCTGCTAGAATCCTGTGGAACTCACAGATAATATAATTATAACTCTTTGTTAAATAATAAACAAATAATTTGCAATAAAAAAATAATGCGACTATAAATTTAGTTATAAACTACCCTATGTCTCAAGTTGGATCAAACTGCACACAGTGTGCAAAATTTTATTAAAATCGGTTCAGTAGTTTAGGATTCCATCGCGGACAAACAACGTCACACGAAATGTTTATATATTAAGATATATATATATATGGTATGATAAGAAAAATAAATGCCTGGACGGGATTCGAACCCGGATCTCTGAGTCTGTACCTCAGCGTGATATCCATTACACTACCAGGCGAATCCAATTCAAACACTTATTTTTCTTATATATGTATTATACTCTCCATTATTACTAGATGTCGCGAGAACACTGTCTTCACTACCATCTAGTAGCTGACTATATCAAGTAAGCAAATTAAAGAGAATATTTATTTTAATAATAAATTATTTTAATAATAAATATTCTCTTTAATTTGCTTACTTGATATAGTCAGCTACTAGATGACAGTGAAGACAGTGTTCTCGCGACATCTAGTAATAATGGAGAGTATAATACATATATAAGAAAAATAAGTGTTTGAATTGGATTCGCCTGGTTGTGTAATGGATATCACGCTGAGGTACAGACTCAGAGATCCGGGTTCGAATCCCGTCCAGGCATTTATTTTTCTTATTATACCATATTAAGCTTGCATTGCACAATGTTAAAGATTTAATTATAACATATATATATATAATCGAATGTTTATTTATCAAAATATTTATTATTACTTGCATGATTAATTAATTAAATTGCGAAGGTAAAATTGAATGATTTATAAAAAAAAGTATATCTGAACATTTCTAACGATTAGAATATTTATAACAATTGGTATTAAATGTAGTATTTATATCTATTCAGATATTTTGTTATGTTTTTGATAGAGCTAAGACGAAAGCCTGTATTCAAATTAGGGATAGCCATTTGAGTATCTTTATTTATGAAATATTCGAGCATAATGTAGCTGTGTTTGGATACAGGTCAAGATTCTTGAAATTAACTTCACAGATATTCACACATAATTTTCAAATTAACATTATTTATTTCACCATATTATTCACTGATTTCTCATAAAATCATTTGCTGTTAATAAAGTATCTCCTACAACAACTCAATTCTTTACACTCGCTGACTACTTCACTTAACACATCTCCTTGTTCGTTGCTCTTCCTAGTACTTTCACTGATCAATCATCAGAACACAATTGGCCTCTCAGACCCTCGTATCTTCTTACCTTTGCGAGGCCAGGAACAATCTGGACGCCGTTTCAGACTTCTCTCCAACGGAACCTTCGGGAGTCAGATTTTTCTAGAATCGACGCATCTGGAAAATGATTTCTCCAGAAAGCACATCAGGAGAGGTTGTTTTCTGGCTTAACATTACCCGAATTTAACTCATATTGTCTTACAATGAGTCCTGCTGCCGCCCGCGAATTTTAAATGCCGGCCCATCAATGAATCGCTATATTTATTATTGTTGGCAAAGAAGTTGTCCTCCAATGGCTGCCCTCCCACTGTGGCATTACGGTAATGAAACAGCTGATTTCCTCGCCAAAAAAGGATCTCGCATTAAACAATTGCCTAGATTTAAACCAACACCTTACTCCTCAGTGAAACCCCACATAAAGTTAAAATACAAAATTATGAATGGCAATAGACTTCAAACAGTGGCCAGAAACAGAAAATGGGAATGCCTAATAAAATATATTGATATAGCAGATATACCAAGAAAAACAGAAGTAGCACATTTTAGAATGACAACGGGCCACGACTGTCTGGCAAAACACCATTACAAAATCAATATCTCTATTCATCGAAATGCATTTTATGCAATCGCCCTGATGAAGAAATGGATGAAGGTCATCTGAACAACTGTATCGCTGTCAGACATGAAGATTCTAAGACCTCAAAGTATTGGAGAGCAAGACTGCTAATGACTTCAGTGTTAGATGCAGCACATTAGACAACAACAACATATTTATTATTATTTTTTACGTATTCTTCTTCTTCACTTTCTAGTTGAGGCAAGAGTTGCCTGTTCCGTCTTCACTAAAATATCTAACACCATCTCTTCCGAGGACGTCCGACATCTCTTCTTCCTCTTGGAAAATAATGGAAGATTTTATTTGGTAACCTACTTTCTTCCATTCTTTCTCCATGTTCTTTCCACTGTATCTTGTTGTTAAATACCTTTTCTTTTATGGAATAGATCTGCAGTTCTTCACGGATATCATCGTTTCTTATCTGGTCCATTATAGTGCAGCCTTTTACTCTTCTTAAAATTTTCATCTCGGCTGCTTGGATTTTATTTTCTTTTTTGGTAGTGGTAATCTAAGATTCACTCCCATACAAAATGACAGGGACAGCCAATGTTTTATAAAATTTTAATTTTGTTTGTTTATGAGCTTTATTATTCAATGTTCTATTACGAATTCTCTTATGTGTTATTCAATTGGAATTTTTAGGACTGAAAGCAATAGTTTAAGATTATATAATTTTTTTGAAAAATAATTCGGCTAGTTACTACTGAAGGCGATATTTGTGGATAAGAAATGGGGATCCAAAATAGACACGTATAATTGTATTAACGAAAGAATAATGACAATGCGATTTAAGCATAATAGAGGACATATGACAATTATAGCAATATATGCACCGGAGGAAGGGAGAGATGAAGAAACAAAAACATTTTATACTACTCTACAAAAGGAAATAAATAAGATAAACAAGAACGACATAATAATATTATTAGGAGACTTTAATGCTAGAGTGGGGAATCAACCAGTGGCAAATGTAATTGGGATCCATGGAGAAAATGTTATAAATAAAAATGGACAAGAATTAAAACAATTTGCAATTTTTAATGATTTTAAAATAAATACATTTTATAAGAAAAAAGATATTCACAAATACACATGGTCAGCACGAGGTTTTCGTTCACTGATAGATTATGTGTTAATCAATAAGAAAACATCTTCATTATTAACAGATACGAGAGTATTTAGAGGAAGTGACATCTATTCAGATCACTATTTAGTAATCTCAAAAATAAATATATTAGCGAGATGGAAAGAAAACTAAAAACAAATATAGAAATAAAGAGACCACATTCAAAGTACATTTATTACAAGATAAAAGTATACAAAATCTGTATCAGAATAGGCTAAATGAACAATTAATATTAAAACCTACTTCCGAAGAAATAAACCGAGAATGGGATAATATAAAAGAAGGCATTGATAAAGCAGCATATGAGGCATTAGGAACAAAATATAAAATATATAACGAGAAGGGTTTAAGAATATGGAATGAAGAATTAGAGAGGATAATAAAAGATAAAAAAGAGGCTTATCACAAATATATACAGAATAGAACACCAGAATTAAGAGCTGACAGCAAACAGCAATACAGCGCAAAACTCGGTGCGCGCAGAAAACCTCCCCTCCACCCGGGGTTTAGCTATAAACAGAGAGACAGTTTCCAACGACCAGCCAGTCTGCAGCCGACTGTTGAGGAGTTCACAGAAAGCACGCAGTATCTCCTGATGATGTCTACCGCAGCAGTAGACGAAACGTCGAGTATGAAGACAACCAGACCACGGCCTATAAGCCCGGAAGACGAACCAAATATGAATATTTTTAAACTACATAATATATGTGAACAATATAATCTCAAAATATCCATAGAGAAAACTAAGGTAATGGCATTCCAATGGAAAAATCAAATCAGATCGAAAAATAGTAATAGGAAACAAAATCATAGAACAGGTGAACCATCTCAATTATCTAGGATGTGACATTTCATTTAATTATGATAATGATATAAATAATAAAATAGCAAAATTCCAGGGAATATGTGGTACGATAAAACGAACACTAAATAACAAAACAACAAGAGAGACCCAACTGAAATTTTATAAAATGTTGGCAGTACTGCTCTATGGTTCAGAAGCCTGGATACATAAAAAACAAGACCTAAGTAGGATAACGGCGGCAGAAATGAAATTTTTGAGATCTGTTAAAGGGTGCACTAAGGAAGACAGAATCAAGAACACAGAAATAAGACAGGAACTTGAAATATTTGCAATAACTGATAAAATGGATACATATAGACAAAAATGGAAGCAACACACAGACAGAATGAATGAAGATAGATATCCAAAACAAATAACAAAATACAAACCTAAAGGCACCCGAGATGTGGGCAGACCTAGAAAGAGATGGGCTGAAGTCGGAACGGGTCAACAGACCTAATCCATGAATGAAGATGATGATGACTACTGAAGGAAAGAGAGAAAAATGAAACTCGGGGAGTAATTCAATGTGTTGGATGACTGGAAAAGGAGACCTATAGCCAGCTGAGAAGTAGCAGGAAAATGTAGAAAACCATCTAAGGATGACCGTGCTGTAAATATGGCTGTTAAGACATTGAAAATTATGATTATGTTGGTATGTATAAATTAAAACACGTATTGGTATATATCCACTCATTTAATTCTATGTCTAGGAGAGCTGAGAATGAAAAGACAGACGGATTAGGAGTAGGTGAAGTTTGTACACAGTCTGTACTGAGGACTAAATTCTCTTAGGGAGTGAATGAGTGGGGGTAGGATATGGTATCTCAAACGCAGTTGAGCCTTGTCATGTCACACTCTCGGTTGCCACTAGCGATGTACCCTTCAAGTGGGGAGATTTCTCTGCTTTTATTGTCTTGGTCTGGCAGACAGTTGTCGTAAATGTCGATATCTGGTCAGGATCATCCAGTCGCCAACTCAGCTATGCTGATTATTATGCGATTCCTTTGTCTTTAGTGCTTAAAGGTTTATAAGGAAATGCATCTCTCCTGTTGTTCTCATCACTTTTACATTTCATTATTGATTTCACGTTAGTTATTTACTGCATATCACTTTAATAATATGGTAATAGGTCGTAAAAAAATCTGCATTTCGAATTACTTTAACGAAATTATTATGTATACAGTGCATGCCGTGCTTCTTGGGTCTCGTGGACAAAGGTGGTAGAGTTTTATGATATAAAATATAATATTTATATTATATGATTTTGAAGCATTGATTTAGTATTAAATTATTTGTAGGTAACAAGATACCCGTCAATGGAATTCAATTCAATCACATTAATACTTCTGTCAGATCGATCAGCTTCGCGATTTCCAAATATAATCCACACAAACCAGTTTGTTCAATGTATTTTCTTGGATACCCGAAACCCTTATGAGAATTAAGTTATTGTGACCTCTCGGTTCATTTCGCTGCTTAATAATAATAATAATAATAATAATAATAATAATAATAATAATAATAATAACAATAATAATAATAATAACAATAATAATAATAATAACAATAATAATAATAATAATAACAATAATAATAACAACAATAATAACAATAATAATAATAATAACAATAATAATAACAACAATAATAACAATAATAACAACAATAATAATAACAATAATAACAACAATAATAACAACAACAATAATAATAACAATAATAATAACAATAATAATAACAATAATGACAACAACAATAATAATAACAATAATAATAATAATAATAATAATAATAATAATAATTTTATTAGGGATATTCCACAATAGTGTTTCCCCTTCAATCCAAAGTGATTTGTCCTATCTACAGCACCTTCTTCCCAAAATCTCTAGCTTCCATACTTCTCCTCACTCCATCTACCCAACATTCTCTAGGCCTGCCTCTTCCACATCTTCAATTAGATTTCAATCAAGGATCTTCTTTGGTATTATATCTTCTTCCATTCTTATGAGGTGTCCACACCATTTCGTACGTTTTTCTTCTATGTTTTCTAATGTATTTTTCAACTTTCATAATTTCCCTTATTGTGCTGTTTCTGACTTTATTCATTCTTTAAATTCTTGTCTATTCCCTTTAACGATCCATTTCTATCAATAATAAAATAATAGTAATAATGATAATGATAATCATAATGATAATGTTAATGATAATGTTAATGATGATGACGATGATGACGATGACGATGATGACGAAGATGACAACGATGATAATAATAATGATAACAATAATAATGTAATAATGATAATAATGTTAATGTTAATTATAATGATAACGTTAATGATAATAATAATAATGATAATACTAAGCATTATAACTGATTTTACAAGGTCGCGCACACTTCCAACATTATGACAAATTACACATACTCTATTATATTCAATCGTATTATTATTATTATTATTATTATTATTATTATTATTATTATTATTAGTATTATGTCTGTATTCTCGGGATAACTTTGTTGTCTTGTTTGCAGCGGGCCGCATTCAATCCCCGGTCAGGACCAGTTTCGTGGCACAGTCTTTTTCGGAGTTTATTCTCTCCTGTAAGAATCACTTCGGGAAAATTTAAGGTCCATGTGGTCCTCGAACATTATCGGGAAATCATAATCATCATCCATATCATATTCGCTTTGTCTATATGAACGAGTGATTCGTGTTTTGTAAATTATCGTGTTTTCTCGGAGGTGGGCCTGCTTGATTACTCACCCAGGGAAGAACTCCAAGTTTTTGTGTGGCCAAAGATTATGTTTTTGATCCATAGTTTGAAATCCTCTCCTGACAGGTCGTATCCCTGTAATGCCCGTGTGGTGTGAGGCTTGTAAATGTACCTTATAAAGAGAGGTTAAGTTAAGATTATTAATCCTAATGGGGAATGATTCTATGACACCCATGTTATATTACATTTGAACATTACCATATATTAATGATGATGATAATGATAATAATATTAATAATAATAATAATAATAATAATAATAATAATAATAATAATAATAATAATAATAATAATAAAACTGGACATCGTTAACTTTTAATACGGAAAAACTGTTAACTAAAAGAATGTGGTAAGGGTGAGGTAGTAGACCCTTCTCTCAGGTTGCAGTGACAGCGTTTATCCATCAGTCCTGTACAGTTAGTGGTTAGTGACAATGCCAAGTGCGAAAGTTAGTCCCTGTATTCACAGTATATACACATTTAAGTCTGACAGACAGTAGTTGGAAATCAGTGCTGATTTAATTTCTTTGTACGTCATATTATTCAGAAACCCGTAGGCATTAAAACTCCGAAGATATTTCATTAACTTCTTCTCCTATTTCAAATAGGTCTGCCACTATATTTTTGCCACTGATTATACCACTTGTCCAGTCGTTCGCTTGTACCAACGGTGGAAGGAGACAGTTTCCCCATCTTCACCATTAGCGCCATTGCTTCCCCTCTCCAGCTAAAAAGTTAACGCGGTCGAGTATAGCTGCTATAATAAAAATGTAATTCTCCATAATTTGTGAACCGCTGATATAGAACATAATTCCTGTTATTACCATAGTTCCTAAGTCATATGCTCCATAAACCAGCAAAATGGACCTTGCATTCCACTTCCTGAGGACTTTACTTAGTCTACGCAGTTTCTGCGTGACGGACTTTTATAAATATGCTTTACATTTTATTTAACAAAATTTTAAAACACGATGTACACCGAAAAAGTAAAGTTATCTCTCGATCAAAGGATCAAAGAGTTATAGTGACTAAGCTCTGGGCAAGTTTACCCGGGATAGTCCCTGTACTATCTTATAATGCGTGGCTGAGCGAGTCCCAGGACTTAAATGAGTGTAGAGAACTGAACTTGAACTATCCAGTTCGTAGTCAGACACTTTCCTTCTGGCACAATATCAATATATAGTAAAGGGAGATAGATAACATGAGAAATTTATAATCTTTCTCAAGGCTATACCATTCCATATAGGCGCAATTGTAAATTAATAAATTTGAGCGTGTGTTTTATGTGTGTTTGTGTGTGATAGGCGCTTATCTGTTCCATTAATAACTTGTAAAAATTATACGCTGTTTTCTTTGTTTTATGTTTGTTTTAAATTTCCCGAAACATTTTAACTTTGGAATTAAGATCTTTAACTTTACATAATACACTTGTAAATTAAATTCAGCGCATTCAGCTAAAAAAATAATACAAATCTATTTTCATTACAATAAGTGGCATGTGTTAGGAGTAGCATAGAAATTAAATGGTAGTGCATGTTGAATATACTCTGGTTCCGATATAAGTGTACCCCATTTCGCATTCGAAAGATTAAATGTTTTCCTTAATTTTAGTTTTAAAAATCCATGAAAATATTTTATTGCAATATAGGCTATTAGAGAACAACATTCTTAGGAAGATTTTTCGATCAAAGAGAGATGAACAGATAGTCGAATGGAGAAGACTACTTAACAGTGAACTACGTGGTCTTTATAGGAAGCCAGATATAATAAAAAGTGTTAAGTCTCGTAGACTGCGATGATCAGGACATGTGGCACGAATGGGAATGGAAGATGTGCATGGAAGCTTCTTATAGGTAAACCAGAGGGAAAACGCCTAGTTGGTAGACCAGGAATGAGGTGGGAGAATAACATTAACTATGATTTGAGGGAAGTAGATTATACAGGGAATGATTGGAAAGAATTAGCTCAGGATAGGGATGTATTTAGAGCTTATATCCGCGCGGCCATGAACCCACAGGTTCGATAGTGCCAATCCCTCACACATCGTCGCCTAATTATTTATCACGCCGCTTCATCAGACTATCTGACACACATAATCTTGACACTCGATCCCATCAGCACATTGTCCTTTATATCCCTCCACATAACACTGTATATTATTCATTAAATTTTACGGTCTCACTTACCAAAACATGAATTCCCTTCCGACCTATGTCAGAGTCTGTCAAACTATAACATCCTTCAAAAACAAATTAAAGAATTATTTAATAACAAACTAACTTATACACCTCACTAATAGTATTCTTTTAACAATTAATAAATTTAATCATTTATGAAAATAATATTAAGATTAACAATTATTTTCTTTTGTTTTAAATATTGTGCAAACGTAAAATTAGTTTTCTATATCTCATTATTTTTATTTGTTTTTTATAAACATTAGACAGGGACAATTTAATATGTCTTGCTTGTATACATTTTATTATTAGTTTTAGTCTTAATTTCAACTAACATTAACTGGTTACATTATAGATCGTAATATAATAGATATCTTTTTTGAAGAGAAAAATTATACGCTCAGACGGGGACTTGAACCCGGGACCCTTGGTTCTCTAGACCAAGTGCTCTACCAACTGAGCTACCTGAGCAAGTACCGATCTAAACGCAAATCTTTCTCTATATACATTGTAATTCCCATCCACCAAATGCTGTGAAGCCATGCTTCTATCTTGCAAATGGCGGCTCCTTTATTAAGAAGACATATTTGGGAATTATACATTAAAGCCAGTACGGCTTTTTCCAAGTTTTTATTATTGATTTCGTACATCTCAATGATGGATAAATCATATTTGAAGAGAAAAATTATACGCTCAGACCGGGACTTGAACCCGGGACCCTTGGTTCTCTAGACCAAGTGCTCTACCAACTGAGCTACCTGAGCAAGTACCGATCTAAACGCAAATCTTTCTCTATATACATTGTAATTCCCATCCACCAAATGCTGTGAAGCCATGCTTCTATCTTGCAAATGGCGGCTCCTTTATTAAGAAGACATATTTGGGAATTATACATTACAGCCAGTACGGCTTATTCCAAGTTTTTATTATTGATTTCGTACATCTCAATGAATTACATGGGAATTACAATGTATATAGAGAAAGATTTGCGTTTAGATCGGTACTTGCTCAGGTAGCTCAGTTGGTAGAGCACCTGGTCTAGAGAACCAAGGGTCCCGGGTTCAAGTCCCGGTCTGAGCGTATAATTTTTCTCTTCAAATATGATTTATCCATTATTGAGATGTACGAAATCAATAATAAAAAAAGATATCTTTTTGATCAAATTTTTATTTAGTATTTAATATTAGAGTTCATTGTGATTGTTATATTCTGATGTAATATATGTTTGTCCTGGTGAATGGAAGAGAAGGCCACATGGCCTTAACTCCACCAGGCTAAATAAATAAATCTAAATCTAAATCTAAAACACTGAATTAAAATTTACCAGATTTTTTAGTTAATTAAAAGCGTAAAAATACAATCAATAAGGCAGAGAATCAAAGTAAGAGCTACTCATAATAAACGAAAGTATGTAGTGGAAAGGTGATTAGCACAGTGTTACAAGAAAAAGTAGGGAACAAGCGTTAATTCAGTTGGTCAGTGCACTTGGGATTCTGAAACAGTAGGACACTTGCCTCTGGGATCTGATAATCTGCTGGAAGCTGTGTTCTCTCTTAATGAGTCGAGAAGAAAAATTAACTCCCACGCTTTAAATTCCGACTCCATTTTTCTCCGTAGCGAAACAACAATTCCAATGTGACTTTATTACAAGTGCTTTTGCAACAAAACAAACATTATGCACTTAATAAATAACGTGTGTATAATGTAATTATTGCGAACTACTTTAATTTTACCTGTAACTTATTGAGAGAATAACTTACAAAGAGAAATTTTTAAATTAAATAATATTACACAAGATTATAACCTAGAAATTTCTTCAACAAATCTAAAGTAATGGCGCAGTGTGGCAAAAAATGGAAAGAACAAAAATATTACCAAATGACAAAACGCTATAACAAGTAAAATATTTCAATTATCTAGGTGTATACTTAGTTTGTAACAGAGAAAATGACATAAATAATAAATTACAAATATTTCAATATTTATGTGGCACCCTTAAAAGAACACTGAGAGAGAAAGTAAGAAAATCAATCAATCAATCAATCAATATGGAGTCATTTATTTGACTCCCTAGTAGATGAGGGTCTTATTTATGCCCTTTGCTACTTTCTTACAATGTTTGGGGAATTCTAATCGTTTAGAAAGAAGATTCGTTGTTTAATTTTTACACATCATGTCTGGCGTGTAAATGGAAGTTAGAAGGTTATAGAAAGCAAGTACAATGCAGGCCGTACTGGTTCCGTAGGTGTACCTGATTAGCCTGGGACAGGGTGGTGAGGAATTTGGGCGATGGAGAGAAAAAAGCTTAAGCCACTCAGTTTGTGTTGTTGTTCGTATTATTTTAAATTTTTTAAATTGTGCAGGACTGTGTTAGGGGGTGTATTTTGAATTAGATTGGAAAGGAGCTGTCGTTGTGAAGCTTTTTGGTAGTATTTGGTATTTCTGAGAATGATGTAGTCTGCAAGTGGGATCATGTTGCTGCATTCATAAACTGCTGTATTTTTTTCTCTGAAAGGGAGTTGATTAATTTTCCTTAGCAATTTACGTTCTTTGATTTCAAGTTTTTGTAGTTGTGTTCTTTTAATTTCTGTTAGTGTTGGAGAAGCATATAGTATTATAGGACGGAGAAGAGTTTTATATAGGAGCGTTGGGATGTGTGTATTAAAGTGGGGCATTGTTTTTGTTAGGTATTGTATTGTGTTAAAAGGTTTTCTTATTTTATTATGTACGTTTATTAAGTGCGAGTTTAGAGTGAGTTTATAAACACATTTAAATATTTATAAAGAATTGGCTGAACCTGCAGTATTGTATGGGTCAGAAATATGGACTCTGAATAAACAATTAAAAGAATAGAAGCTGCAGAAGTGAAATATTTACGATTTATGGTAGGATATACTTTAATGGATAAAAAACGGAGTGACGATATCCGTAAAGAACTACAAATATTTAGTTTGAAAGATAAAATAGAAGAGTACAGGAGAAAATGGTAAGGACATGTCTGCAGAATGGATACCAACAGATTGCCAAAGAAAAGTCTGAACTATCATCCAAGACGATGAAAAATATATCGGAGAAGCCCACGAAAGAGATGGATACAGCAGCTATAATACTTGGAGCCGCAAAGAACCAAAAAGTTTTAATCCTTGCAAGAAGAAGAATAAGAAGGAGATGAAGAACTTATTATAGAAACACATTTGTTTTCTCTGTTATCGATGTATTTCACTCTCTCTCTCTCTCTCTCTCTCTCTCTCTCTCTCTCTCTCTCTCTCTCTCGTTGGCTTGGTGTAATATATATATATATATATATATATATATATATATTTTAAATACTATATGTTTCGTGTCTCCTGTTCTCCCTTTCACAATAGCACATGGGAAGATAATTTTAACTCTGAAACACATGCTCTTTAACGCACAAGGACATGCAGAGCCTTCCCGTTTGAAAATTCCGTGGCGACCTTCGAGACAGCACGAACATTTAGGGCAAGACAACAAGTTTACTAGAAATAAATTAGTTATTACCTGACTCTGAACCCTCCCGAAACTTTTACAAGTTTGTAATTTTAATTTTAAGGCGTCGACCCGCGTTTCGATAGATAGTCTTCATAATGATAGCTTCGCTATCGAAACGCGTCGACGCCTTTTAAAATATTTTTGTTTGGAGACTGAGATTAATTGATAATAATGTGCATTTTTACTGCTATTTAATAAATTGAAAATGATAAAAAATGCCAAAAAATATTTAAACTATGTGGAGAATTTGTATGCAAGAATTTGATAGACACATCGACTATAGTGTTAATTATAATTTTACATGTTCATTCATGTTTTATCGTGTTTGTTCTTAATCTTTTTGTTATTTGTAAAATTCAGAATTCTTTATTTTATGGCTGAATTGATATTAGTAAACTTTTATATTCAAACATTTTTTCTTATTTAAAAATTGTATGTTGATTAAAGAGGTTATTTCAAATAAATAAAAACTAGTCGAAAATTGGACGACTTTTGAGATAACAAAAAATGTTTGGCAAGGCACAATGAATACAGATATTAACTGGTTGCCAACCTCCAAAATCTAGGTTGTAATTTATTATTATTATTATTGTTATTATTATTACTATTATTATTATTATTATTATTATTATTATTATTATTATTATTATTATTATTATTATTATTATTATTATTATTATTATTTTGTAATGAGATTTTATAGGCTGAAATTTAAATGTTTGGAATGACAATAAACGTATATTTAACATAAGTGCGGAAATTAGATTTGAGAATTTGACTGATAGGCCCATACACTACACTGACGAATTGATGTATATTTTACCACTTCTTTTCAAACCTTTATTTGCTTGTAATAGTTGGAAGGTTTTTACTTTATGCCTGAATTTATATTACCGGTACTACATTTGTATGTACATGGCCAGTTCCATTCAGTTATAACTTAAATTACCCTGTAGGAGAGATATATGGGTGGAAATAACAGAAGTTCCATTATGTTGTTCCCTTTGGGTGTTTGAATGGGCCGTGATTTAAGAATCGAGACCGGTATTGAATTACATACCCCGAGCAATGAGCAATGAACAGAAAATTTTGAACATACGACATTTTTTAAACAGACGGAACAGATTGCAGTTGCTACCAGAGAGATTCCTCTGATCAGCCCATGAGATTTTGGCATGTTGGGATTTCCTTGAGGGTCGGGTGCGAAGACAAAATGTGCAAATTTTGGTGATCTCTTTGGGGGTCGATTGCAAAATAAAGTACTATTTTTGGTTACTGTAAAAAAACTGAAAAAATTGAAAACTGGGGCTAAATTAAGACATTCATATTACTGATGATGGGAAATTGAATATGGCAAGTGCCTTCGGTATCAGTTGTCTTTGTTTAATAATATTATACTATTCAGTGTGTGTGTGTGTGTGTTTGTGTGTGTGTGTGTGTGTGTGTGTGTGAGATTTCTTGTAAGTTTGTTTTGTAGGCTATATTAAGTGTACATTTGACGATGTAAGGGCATTCAACCGGTTCAGCTCCAATTTATGTTAATAGGATTACTGTGTTCACTATAATTCAGAATAAACGTCACACTACTAATAAGAGATACAGTGTATCGGTACAGTAGGTGTATAGTTGGAGAGAGAGGTTGAGAGATTGTTTTATACCTGATTCTTATGTAAACGTATAGATGTGCATAGATGCAAAATGTTTGCTATATAGACACACACACACACACACATATATATATAGTGGTGTGTGCTTTTTCTCTTATTTATAAATTTGTTTTGTAGCAATTTTTTTATTATTAATATACAAAATGAGACTTCTCATATCTATACACATGGTCTTTTCATGTACGAGTGTAGATGCGTATTATTGTGTATGGAGTGTAGACATAGATTATATTGTATATATATATATATATATATATATATATATATATATATATATATGACAAGATAAGAAAAATAAATGCCTGGACGGGATTTAAACCCGGACCTCTGAGTTGATATCTCAGTGCGCTACCACTTACGCTACTAGGCGAATCCAGAACAAACATATATTTTTCTTATACATATTCTCTATTATATATATATATATATATATATATGACATGGTAAGAAAAATATATGCCTAAACGGGATTTGAACCCGGATCTCTGGGTTAGTACCCCAGCGTGCTATCCATTACACCACAAGACAAATCCAATTCAAACACTTATATGTTTTATATTATATTCTCCATTATTACTAGATGTCGCGAGAACTCGGTCTTCACTGCCACCTAGTAGCTGATTATAACAAGTAAGCAAATTAAAGAGAATATATATATGGTGGGTGTGTGCTTTTTTCTTATTTTTAAATTTGTTTTGTAGCAATTTTTTTATTATTAATATACAAAATGAGACTTTTTATATCTATACACATGGTCCTTTCATGAATGAGTGTAGATGTGTATGGAATGTAGACATAGATTATATATATATATATATATATATATATATATATATGCATTGTTTTTTACATTTTTATGTAGTGTATAGCCATGTGTCCCGCGTCGTAGCCGAGTGGTTAAGACAAGAAACCTTGGCGCAGAGCAACGGGACTTGCGCTGTTTCGGGTCCCAATGGGGGAAGACATTTTCTCAAGGAATTTCGGCCAGTATGGAACCGATGCCCGCTCAGCATCGTCAGGCATTTGGGCAATTACAATAAGTAGCGACTACAGGTTGAGAAGACCAGCTATAACGGCTACGGGACCCGACGTGCTGACCACATGTCACCCCTACACTGGCTAGATGATCGTCTACCTCTATTATTAACACATGTGGATGTGAGGCCAGCAGCCGGCTGATAGTCCAAGGGCCTTCTAGGCCTGTCGCGCTGGGAGGTTTTTTTTATTATAGCCATGTAGGTATTTTTTACATATCATATTTATTTTTTATCCATGGAACAATAATGCACGTACGGCCAAGCAGGGTCATGCGGAGTGGAAATGAAAATGCATTTTGTTTCTTTTGACTAAAAAAAAATAATAAATTCCATTACTGCTATATGTATATATATATATATATATATATATATATATATATATATTAATCGTCGAGTACAGATAGACCCCAATGGGCAAACAGACCTTCTGGACTATTATTGTATTTTTTAAATTAATTTTTTTTAATTCCACTTGCTACTACATGGCTATTTTGTTAAGTTAATAAATAGACTAATTAGTTTATGTATTATAAATAAAAACGAAAGAGCATAAATCATCTACTGATACCATTGGCGTTGTTAGAAATTCAGTTCAGTTTTACCGCTGCAGATTGTTCCTGGATTCAAGTGTCATGAGAAATCCGGTTAGAACGCCTGCTAGTATCTTCTAGAAACACGCAATACAGTACAGCTGAATAAGTTGCCGGCATTTACGGCGATTCTGTTCATTCTATAACATGTGAAGAGCTTGAAACTACAGTACTACAAGAAAGTTATTTGCGTAATGTACTCTAGTCCTTGAAATGTTTACAAACTATAGAATACAGATTGTTCCGCAATTTAATATTATAGACTAAGGATTTCAGACTGATATCTTCTAAGCTGCATGATTCAAATTTGTATTACTATTTATTCGAAGTATTAGACTTAAAGCTAATTATGTTCATTAATCTTAGAGGTTTAAAATATTAATTACATAATAATTCATATATTATTTGGAATATATATATATATATATATATATATATATATATAGTATTTATGGCACGAATGGGAAATGAAAGACCTTGCATGGAAGCTTCTTGTAGGAAAACCAGAGGGAAAACGCCCAGTTGGTAGACTAAAAATAAGGTGGGAGAATAACCGTAACCATGATTTGAGGTAAGTAAATTATACAGGAAATTATTGAAAAACATTAGCTCAAGATAGGGATGTATGGAGAGCTTATGTCCGCGCGGCCATGCACCTAAGGATTCGATAGTGCCAGTGACTCAGTTAGTTTAGTTATATATCCATCCATACTAATTCTGCCCGAGGGAGGTCTTTCACTGCAATCATAGCATTTTCATGATATGCTTTGCAGCTTTACTAGGGGGTTTTAGGTGTGGTAGCTTCCCGTTGCTTTCCACACCGGTGAAGGATGATGTTGATAATGATAAGACTGATGATGATGGCCGGATGATTCTCGGGAACTATTGGGCCCTAAGCATCCTGCCATTTGTCTTAGAGGTGAGGAAAAACCCCTAGAAAAAACTAACCCAGGAGCCTGTTCCCACCGGGAATCGAACTTGGGCCCGCAGCGTGACATGGCAGCACGCTACTCCCTTATATATAATAAACTGGCATAACACTGCAAAGGTTTATGATAACAACAAACTCACCGGAATTATCGAACATAGAGCTTCATAACATCTAGTCCACGTGCTCTCTATATATCCCTATCTCGAGCTAATGTTTTGTATTCATTTCCAGTATAATTGACATCCCGCGAGTCGTTGTTAATATTATTCCCCTGCTGGATGCTTTCCCTTGATTTTCCTACACGAAGTTCCCGTGCCTCTCTTCATTCCCATTTCGTGCCACATGCCCTATCTATCGCACTCTACGAGACATTACCATTCTTATTACATTATTGTTATCTATAAAGCCCGTGTAGCTCACTGTTTTGCAGTCTTCTCAATTCACCTGTCTCTTCCCCTCTCAGCGGTACAAAACGTTTCCAAAGAACTTTATTCACAAATACCCGTAATGTTTTCTCCTCTCTTGATTAAGAGACCATATTTCGCATCCATATGATAAAACGTTTTTCAAAATGTCCCTCATTTGATATTAACTGCCTATTTCCATTATAGAATGTAGCACTATTTCTACGCGTAACTAGATTTTTTGGTTTTATTGTTGTTTACTTCCAGCCCCAGAATCTTAGCGGTATTTAATATAAAGCATTCTTCGGCGTTTAGTATATCCTCTCCATCGCCTAATAATACTATATCATCAATATATAGCAACAGCTGAATAATATCATTGAGTTACACGTCCTATTTTTCTCTAAGGATGTGATGACATGTCTAGTACAAAATTGCATCTCCTTTCTTAAACCCACTGAGAATTTCAAAAGAATCTGAGAACTATATACCTATCGCACTCTACTGTGTGCTATTTACACATTCGAATTAATATAAGAGTTAATACCGGCAGATATATATATTTTTTTTTTTGACACGACCATGGTACATCACAACGGTTCTCTGGAAAAAAGTTCATGATAGGTTTCGGCATGCAATGCTTGACAGTTCACTTGTTAGTTTAACCTCTCAATTTATAGGTACTTTTTACATACTATACGCCATCCGACTTTACAGTGGCACGGCATGTCGGGAGAGGGATTTTAAACTGTGGATCACACTTATACTTTTTTAACCACACAAGGACTCCCAGAGCGAGTAAAGATCTCAATATCAGCGACAATATACAGCCCAACATTAGACGAAACACAGCATTCTTACATATTTATACTAAACATGTCGAAGATGAATTATATAGTGTTTTAATTCGAGGATCCAAACTAAAATATTTTTAGGGAGTCAAATGAATAATTCATTGAGAACTTATTTTTAGACTAGTTTTTAGATGCTTTGAGAAGTCTTTTTGGTGATGATGATGATCACGATGATTTCATAGCCAGATGACGTTCAGGGACAGTTTGGGCCTTAAAGTTTCCAGATATTTGTTTTAGAAGCATGGAAAAAACCCCAAAAAAAATCACCCATTAAAATTATTCTGACCGGGTATCGAACCCGGGCCTGCTGCGTACGAGGCAGTGACGCCGAAATTACAGCAAGATGGATCAGTATTTAATAATAATAATAATAATAATAATAATAATAATAATAATAATAATAATAATAATAATAATAATAATAGTAATAATATATTATTATTATTATTATTACTATTATTATAGTGTTCTTAGAAAAAAAATTGTACCAAAGAGAGATGAAGAGACAGGTGAACGGAGAAGATTATTGATAACAGTGAGCTACATGGTCTTTATAGAAAACCAGCTATAATAAGATCGGTAAATTCTCGTAGACTGTGATTGGCAGGACATTTTGCACGAATGGAGAATGAAAGAGGGGGTGGAAGCTTCTTGTACGAAACCCATAAGGAAAACTCCCAGTTGGTAGACCAAGAATGAGGTGGGAGAATAATATTAACAATGATTTGAGGGAAGTAGATTATACAGGGGTTAATTGGAAAACATTAGCTCAGGATAGGGATGTGTGGAGAGCTTATGTCCGAGTGGCCATTAACCTGCCAGTGAGTTAATAATAATAATATTAATTAATAATAATAACAATACTTACTTACTTACTTACTTACTTACTTACTTACTTACTTACTTACTTACTTACTTACTTACTTACTTACTGGCACTATCGAACCCGTAGGTTCATAGCCGCGCGGACATAAGCTCTCTATAAATCCCTATCTCGAGCTAATGATTTCTAATCATTCCCTGTATAATATAATTCCCTCAAATCATAGTTAATTTATTCTCCCATCTCATTCTTGGTCTACCAACTGGGCTTTTTCCCTCTGACTTTTCTACAAGAAGCTTAATAATAATAATAATAATTATAATAATAATGGTAATAATAGTAGTAATGGTAATAATGGTAATAATAGTAATAATAATATTATTAATAATAATAATAATAATCATCATCATCATCAACAACAACAACAACGATTAAGCCCAATGGCCTGTTCCGATCTCATTATAGGTCGAATTGGTCTTACCATCTCTTCAATGGTCTTCCCAACAATCTTCTCCCTTTTGGTTTATAATTATACATTCTTCTTGGTATGCGCTGTTCATTTATTCGTAATACGTGCTGAAGGTAAGCATTTTGATATTATGTTATTCTTTCACAGAGAATAATAATAATAATAATAATAATAATAATAATGATAATGATAATGATAATAATAGTAATAATAATCATCACCATCATCGTCCTCTCAAGTATTAGGCCCAGTGGCTCGTTACGGTCTCCCGCCATCTCCGAAAAGGTCGACCCACAGATCTTCTGCCTCGAGGAATGTAGTGAAGAATTTGTTTTGGTATTCTGTGACGATCCATGCGCTGAATATGGGCTAGCCAATTGTTTCTATATTCTTGGAGGTATTCAGATAAAGGTACATTGTTTAACTCTCTGGCTATTGTTGAATTTCTTTGGTGGTCTAGAAGGCTATAACCTGCTGTTCGTCGCAGAAATTTCATCTCCGTGGCTGTAATATATAATAATAATAATAATAATAATAATAATAATAATAATAATGATAATAATGATAATAATGATAATAATGATAATAATGATAATAATGATAATAATGATAATGATAATGATAATGATAATGATAATGATAATAATAGTAATAATAATAATGATAATGATAATAATAGTAATAATAATAACAGTAATAATAATAATAATAATAGGCCTAATAATAATAATAAAAATGAAAATGGTAATAATGATTGAAGGAACAATAATTTCAATAATAGAATTAATAATGTGTAACAATAACAAATGCGATGTAATTGGTTTTTTTTTTCGTTATAGAAATGAGAGAAATAAGTTTTAGAAATAAATGTATCATTAATTTTTCAATGTGAGAAGCTTATAAAGGAATATCTTGAAAATGATGTAGCTACGGTGCTGGCAGGAATAATGAGTTAGTCATTGAAAGCTTTACGTTTTTGACTCTCGCTGTGACATACACAATGCATTACGTAATGAGGCCGGCCCCAATCAATCAGGAGAGTGTATTCACAGCTCTCAACACAATATCTTTCCCCACACAATTAACGTTACGTACAATCAGTTTTATTAAGAGTCCCCAGCTTTTCAAATAGAATTGAATGCAGAGGATGCTACACTTTGCAATTATTGTTTATTCGCATTACATCAAACAATACCAAGCCAGATGTTTCACTTGTTTTCTTCGGTTTGTTGAACACTTTACTAACAAAGGATATTTATATATCTCTTTCTCCAATTGATATAATGAATTATGAGTCATTTTTTAGATGTAATCTAAATTTACAAATAATAAAATTATTAAGAATTTCATGATTTCTGATCGATACATGATTTAACAGAAAAGGGAGCTGTCAACCAGTACATGCCGAAATTTACCTTGACTATCTAACTCATGCCCCAAATGGGAGTCAATGACCAATCACGTTTCAATGATTTCTGTTTTACAACCAATCAGAGTCGTGTTTCACGAAATATTTATCAGTGTTATAGTTACCATATTAAAGAAAGCTCCTCCTTTTTAATATTCTGAACAGGTCTGACCATTATTTTGCAGTGACAGAGCCTGTGAGAAATACGGTTACCAGATTGTATATATAGTGCATGAATGTCTACACATGCCGCATGCGGGAGTTAATATAAAACATTTGTAGCAATTGATTATACCAGCAAAAAAAGAAACCACTGTTTGCACTTTCTTAAATGTATTTTTTCCCAGGTAATAGTCCAGAAAAATATAATTGTCATATTTACATAATACATCAGAAATTAATTAATATACAGTTTGATGTGTTTCAATATTTCTCCACTAGAGAGCATTCTTACAATATTGCGTTCCCTTGGCAATAAATAGTATGATCTGGTTGCAGTGATAAACAAAAGAAGCAGATGAAGCGTACCTATTGTTTCTCATTTGTTTTAAAACATCGCCGTTTACATTAAATATATAAATATTTTAAAATAACTACAGTTAAATAATGATTTGTGAGTAAACAGCTTAATTTTATTCGTTAAATAGTCCTAACAAATGCCACTCTTGATTTCCAAATTCTCTAGATAAATTCACTCCTCACTTCGTGAGTCGTGAATTTATCGATAATTTGGAAATCACTCGTGGCATTACTTATGATAATTCTCCCACAGAAGCGTTGTGATGTACCAAGGCTATGTCCAAAAAACGAATCTGCTGTTTTAACAGCAAGACACACAAATCAAAACCAGAATCCAGGAACGTTAAACCGCTGTTAATAGCAGATGGACTCCCTGCATGACATAGAGCGGAGGGAAGTCAGGCACGTGGAGCGCGGATATCAGGTAATGAGTGTTATTCAATACATCTAGTGAGGAGTTGTATTACTCTCCTGTAATTTAAGTGAGATATTTGGCGCTCGATTTTAATGGCTTGCAGTTAAAAATCGGCAGATAATGTTTTGGACGTGGCCTTGGTACATCACAACGCTTCTTTGGGTGAAATTTAAAGGTAGGTTTCGGCGTACAATGGTTGATAATTTCCTTGTTAGATAATATTTTCTTCTCACATTCTTCTCGAAATTCTAAGACGACTATCATCTAACTTGGGTCATGTTTGTCCGTACTCTTTATTCGTTTCAAAAGGGAACAGTAATATTCCTTATTCAAACAAAACATGTGTACATAATTATATTGTAATAATCTAAATAATATAAAATAATATAAAATAATATAAAATGCTCCTGTGTTTCTTTGGAAAGTAAAATTTAAATTATCTACATGTGTATTATTACGAATAATGGAAACATTCATTTGTTAGTTGATTTTGCATGTTTTGTTTATTTTTTGTATCATCTCATGTCCCTTCCACTGGTGAATTTCGAACCTTCCTGGACAGGAAAACATAACCATGAACTTTCATCTTTCAGTCATCCTCAGCAGTTTTGAATAAGTATGATGATGTTTATTAGCAAAGAATAAAACGTAAATAACTTGAAATTTATATCTGATACTGTATCATTTTTGTATGAAAACTTGAAAAAGACAACGTTCATTATTCGTAATTTGCTGTATATTATTTTAAATAAAGAAAATCGGGGGAAATTGATTGAATTAAAATTACAGTAATTTTATTTAATTCTTATTTTAACACGGCGAGGTTTTTTTCGGGGTTTTTCCTCACTTGAAAGACAAATGTCAGGAAGCTTAGGGCTCAAAGGTCCCCGAAAATTATCCGGCAATCATCATCATCCTTATCATTATCATGATCATCCATCACCAGTGTCGAAAGCAACGGGAAGCTACCACATTTATAATTCCCTAGTAAAGATGCCATGCATAGCATGAAAATGCTATGATTGCAGTGAAAGACCTGCCCTCGAGTAGAGTTACTATGCATAGATGGAACATCTAAGGTCATATAGCCTATGATTTTATCCCGTAGACAATGTACGTCTCTTGCTTGTGTAGTAACTTGTGCAGTGTGTATCAGTTCACTGTTGTAGTAATTAAATAGTGATATTTTATCTTATTATAAATCCTTCTTTCTCCCTTCTGTAGACTTACTTATTAAGTTATTTATTTAATTTTAATACTGGAATCAAAAGTTTTATACTTCGAGAACAGTAAACTGGCGGGTGGGAACCGTTACTAATTGTCGTCTTATAGCCTCTACATTCCACTTAAATTATATAAAACAATGGCTGTTCCTTTATTGTTGTATGGAAGTGAAAATTGGATAATGAAATCAAGGGATAAAAGCAGGATACAGACTGCGGAAATGCTATTTTTACGTAATGTGAAAGGATGCACAAGAGCGGATAGAATAAGGAATGAAACTATACGAGAAGAATTAAATATATATAAAATTGAAGATAAAATCAGCGAAAATAATAAGAAATGGACAGAACACTTAATGAGAATGAACAACGAAAGAATACCAAAAATAACCTTCCTGTATAATCCCAGAGGAACAAGAGATGTTGGTTGACCACGTAGAAGATGGACTCCACTTTTAACTTTGCCGGAACAGGCTGCATACCATAAACCTTGTAGTAGAAGAAGAAGAAGAAGAAGAAGAAGAAGAAGAAGAAGATGGCCTCTACATTCCACTCAATAGAATTTACCCGAAAGAAAATGCTGTTTTTGTTGTTTGTATCAGCGTTTAGATAATCCTGTCACTTGCTACACACGATAATTTTGCTGTCAGTTACAAGTTCTCTTTAACTTACAATCACTTCGAAGTAGAATTCACATTTGAAATACCTGTTCAGTAATAATAGATGAGTCGATATTTTTAAGTCAGTAGTAATATAAATGCGCCTTTTGTTTCCCCAATTACAACAATGACGTATCTGCCAGTTTTGAATTCGCGAGGTATAGGCTACTCATGTACACTGAGAGTCATTAACGTAATAGGATATAACATCACTGTATACTTATAAATATAAAAAATAAAACGATGAGGGCGTTTATAAAGTGCGTGTGCTACTACTTATCATCTAGTATATTATTATTAAGTTCAACAGTAGTTATGTATGAAGTAACACAAAAAGTGCATATGTCTAATACGGATGCCGATATCATACAGCGAATAGTCTGTTTATTTATCATTTTATGTTATTACAGCGTTGTTGGGAATTTGTCCATGTTTTCATCTAGATATCAATGTAAATGAAGGTCAGGAACTTAATAGGGGAGTTCAGAGCTACCACAAGGCATAAGTATTAGCCAGCAATTTTGTCGATGTACAAAGAACAAAATATTTATATTTATATTCTCAATAAGTTTTATATGAGTTAATACAGATTAGTATATCAGTAGCGTTGGTCGTAAATATTGATTTTTCTGTATACAAATAAAAGTGAGTGATTTTGTTACAATAATAATTCATACCTACCTTGTCTCAGGCAATAAATTTTCAATCTCCCTCTTTAAATAATGTACCCGAAAATAAATTGTTTAAAATTACAAAAGAAATCAGTACGGTAATTAATATTCTTTTACTTTTTTCTCACTTTTCCACTTTTGCGAATTTTGAAAAAAAGTATTTTATTATTTTTCGTATTTGTTCTTCATTCCGATAATTACACGTAGGCTATATATTTCTTCTTCGCATGTTCAACTTGAACACAATTCTTCGCATGTTCAACTTGAACACAATTCTTCGCATGTTCAACTTGAACACAATTCTTCGCATGTTCAACTTGAACACAATGTCAAAATTTGTAGAAATTTTTGACAATCACTTTCAAAAGTTTAAATTACAAATACTGCATCTTAACTAATCAGCTCATATCTAGGAAAACAAAAATACTCGAGTATAAGGTTCTCCTTAGACCATGTTAACATATACATCGAAAACTTGGACCAAGTTTAAATCTAATGAACAATTACTGCGACATTTTGAAAGGAAGATATTCAGATCCATTTCGGTGCTGTGAAGGAAAATAATATATGGGGGAAAATATATAGTGGTGAATTATATAGATTCTATAATCAACAAGTTATTCTGAAGTTTTAAAATTAACAAGTTGGCATGGGTTGGATACAGTACCGGTATTCATATGGACAGCAAAAGGACTGCAAAAAGAATTTAGAATGAGCAACCTCTATGGCTTAGAGAAGTCGGAATACCTAAATTAAGATGGGAGAACAAATATAATGTTCAAGATATTAAGAAGTTAAAAGTGGAAAAATGAAGCTCAGGACAGGGAAGTTTGGCATAAGCTACTAAGGGCGTTCAATGTCTTATTTAAACAAAATTTTACTTTGGAATGTTTTCTGACAAGAAATTAAACCATTCTTCAAAGTAGAAACCTTTCGATTATATTGTCTTTAACCATCTTACAGCGAGGTTTATTATCCCGCGACGGTTCCAATTTCTGGTTCTTGATGCGAAGAATTCGTTGATACCCACTTCTACAGTTTCAATCTCTTAAATGTTTTCGAACTTTCACGCATAAAATGGGCCATAGGTCAAAACCGATTGTAATATGAATACACAATATCATGGCTATATGCTGGGTGAGATTGTAATTAGATTCCTCCCATTTCCTGTATTTTGTGTATGGGTTCCGATCGGTTATAAACACGCACCCTCTACATTTCATGAACTCGTTACAATTGCTGATAATAATGATCCGCATCGAATGATGGTCCATCTGGAACAAATTCTCAGTGAACCACATATTCCGAATTCAACCAGACACACAACATTTCATTAAAAACCCATATTACATATGAGACAATCTAATAAAAAATAAATTGTAGCAATGCCCTGACTTTAATATATATAGGCTCTATATATATACCTGCGTGTGGGTGTGGGTGTGGGTGTGCGTGCGTATATTTTCATTTTATGACGATCTATGCCGTCTTCCAATCCCTAACAACCACAAATATTTTTCCTTTGAAAAATATTTCATTACATCTCTCTTTCATTTCTTCCTCGTTGTCCTTTCTCCAACTCGTCCATTTCCACCTTTTTCACATTTCTTGTAGTGTCTATAAAATATTTTCTTTAGGAATCTCTCTTTACCCTTCCTTTCTACGTGACAATGTAAAATCAATTAGCCTATTTTTTGGTACAATCAACTATTTTATGGGTAATATTAATTATTTCACTGACTTTAAGGTTAGGTTTGCTGTTTTTTCCTAGACCGTCCCGAACAATTCATTTTTAAAGACAGAATCTTATTCTGTTCTGAATTTTTTTTACCTGAATTCAAATTCTATTTTTAGAATTTTTCACAAAAAAATTAACATATAATTGCGATAATAAAACATTCTTGATAATTATAAGCATATTATAATAAAATATTTGTCGCATACAAAAATATATTATTTTATAAACAAATTGCAAAGATTTTGAAAAACATAAAAACCCAATATATCAACTTTTTTTCACCTCTATAAGTAAAGGAGTTTTGGCGTTTGACTATACAGCATCGTATGTATAGACACAAATAAGTATTTCAATAATTAATGACAGTATATATTAATTTTCTTACGGTACTTATTGTTTTCTTCGTATAAATGTTTTATCTCATCAATGATCTGCCATAATTAATCGACTTTACCGCATTACTGTATAAACTGTATAAAAATAATTAGATTTTTTTACATATGTTAAAGAGCCATTTCACCTGGATGGAAAACAAATTATTAAAAATATGCGTGAAGACTTAATTTTTTCCCATAAGTTTAAAACTCTTGTTTAAATTTGGATTCGCCAACTAAGCTATGCCGCTAAATGTCATTTTTGACACGAGTGATTTCTGTACGTACTGATTTAAATTTGGAAATATATGAATTCTGAAGCACGTAAGTTGTGGCTGGATAGAAGTTCGTTTGCTTGAAAAGCAAATTTAATGAAGTACTACTGTACATGAAACAGACCGCAAGGAAACTCGTTAATATTTAAAAGAGTATCAGATCCATTTTTAGGGGAAATGTGCAGCATAATTATAACATCGCATGTTTAAATATTCATGTTCAACTGTACTAACATCATGGGTTTCTCATTATTATTATTATTATTATTATTATTATTATTATTATTATTATTACTATTATTATTTTATTATTATTGTTATTATTTTATTGTCATTATTTTATTTGTCATTATTTTGTATTATTATTATTTTATTATTATTTTATTATTATTATTTTATTATTATTATTCTATTATTATTATTCTATTATTATTATTTATTATTATTATTATTTTATTATTATTATTTTATTATTATTATTTTTATTATTATTTTATTATTATTATATTATTATTTTATTATAATATTATTATTTTATTATATATATTATTATTATAATTGATTATAATTTATAGTATTATTGTATATTATTATATTATATTAGTCTTATATGATTATTGTCAGATATATAGTATTATTTCATTATGATTAGAATTATTTTATACTTATTATTTTTTATTATTATTTTAATTATTTTAATTATTTTATTCTTATCCTTATTACTTATTATTATTATTATTATTATATTATATTATTATTATAACTATTTATATGGCTTTAGGAAAGCCGCCATTCATCAAGCAGAATATACCGTGTATTTCCGATAAATCAGTTCTCTAAGATGTATCCAAATTGTATCGTCCCACTTACATCTTACCCTTCCTAATGTTTTTATTTTTCGAGTGTTTCTAATAAAAAATTGAAAGCATTTATATTGTCGCCCATTGCAGTTACACAATCTGCCGATCTCAATCTCCTACAGCCTGCTAACACTGGTCAACATGATTTTTTACTCTTAAATACCAATAGTTGTACTTAATGGAGTTTTTTTATCGCATTTTCAGATATGTATTTTGGAATTTCTCCATCACCCACAGTTTTTTTATTTCAATTTCAATTAATGGATTTAAATAATTATTTTTTAAATAAACGTGTTTTCGTCCATTTGTCCATTGTAAAATAAAACCAAATAAGCTAACTCGGGAGATTTCAGCTACGGAAAATAGATATCAAGGAAAATGGAATCCTAATATGCTGGTCGATTATTGTTGGACCATCAAGTGGGATGCTCCACAGGCTAAATACAGCAGAAAATAGTAATTTCTTACTTTCTAGGTGAGTCCGAATGTTCGAATATTTTGTAGTTACGAATGTAGAAAATATTAAAGTGTTTGAAGTTATAAATTCCTATCTCTCGGAAACCTTGAGTGATGGAGAAAGACCGATATCATATTCGAATGCAGGAGAAAAAATACTATCAGAATCACATATTTGTCTTTCTGAGATAAAACCAAAAGTTTATTTTTTGTTGCTCAGTGTAGGCCTAATATTAACTAGTGTAACTAAATGGCTAGTGCTACCGATCTAGGATCATCCCTTGAATAATGTATCTCCCTAAAATAATGGATAATGTTATTCTTCTACCTCATTCTTGGCCTACCTACTGGTTGATTTCACTCTGGTTTTCTACATGGAGTTTCTGTGCCCCCTTTTCATTCCCCATTCATGCTTAGTGTCCTGTGCATTCAGAGCACGAGACTCAACTTTTCTTATTACATCTGTTTTCCCATTAATATTATGCAGCTTACTGTTATATAGTTATTTTCATCACCTCTTCGTTTCTCTTTCGTTATTGTAAAATAGTCGTAATCTTTTCTCCCCCCTTAAATTAAGAGTCCGTGTTTAGCATCCATTTAATATATATATATATATATATATATATATATATATATACTAGCTAATACCCGGCATGCGCTGCTACGACTAAATAAATGAAAATGTGTGTGCTTTTATGTTTAGTTAAATAAGTGAAAGGAAAAATAATTAAAAAATTATATTTTTAGATGCCCCGTGCTGCTGATTACCCGGCGTTGTCCGGGAATCTACTCATCCCGATCTTCTTGGCATAAATGAGCTGAAAGAAAAAATTAGTGCACTTCTTATGATTAGTTGAATAAGTAAAATGAAAAAATAATTAATTATAAATGTATATCGTAATTATTCTAAGATTCCCCGTGCTGATTGCCCGGTGTTGCCCGGGAATCTACTTATCTCTATCTTTTTGGCATAAATGAGCTACAAGATAAAATTCGTTATTGTGAGTTATCCGTAAAAGAATACCCGCCATGTGCTGCTATGCTTGCACAGGAATCTACGTACTTGTCTCGATTTTCTTGGCATCAATGAAAGACAAAAATGGTTATTGTGAATTATCCGTAAGAGATAAACATAAGCTGTCGCGGACCTTTTTGTAGAGCGTTTTGAGATATTCAATTCTGTGTACATTAATGTTGTGTATTTGTTATGGTTTAGGCAGCGTAAGCCATTTAAGCGTCCAAAGAGCTACTTTTTTTGCGTTTTCCACTATAAAGGGGTATTTTAAGGGTGTAGGAGTTGAGTATCACAACTCCCTTATAGCCTATGTTCATCCCGGGAAAATCCTGAACATTTGCAAAAAAAAAAAACCATCACAATCGGATCAACGGTATGACCGCGCATGAAATACGAACAACCAAACAAAAAAAACCAACAAACAAACATTCATTTTTATATATTAAATATATATATATATATATATATATATATATATATATATATATTAATGTTTGTTGAAATAAGTTTGGATTACAATAGACTCTGTATTATGTAATAGCATGCGTATAAGTTGTTTAATTTCTTTCTACGCCTCATTCTTATTTGTAATCCAGCCCTGATAATATTAGGCCAAAGACTTAAATTATATATCTACCAATTATAAATATTTTTCCTATTTCAATTCCCATCCCTTATGGACCATATTTCTGTAATAACTTTAGCTTGTTTTCTTCTCTTAATGTAAATGACCATGTTTCATATCTGTAGAATATCAAACGTATGATTATCATTTTAGAAATTTTCATGTCTAATTTGTTAAACAAAAGCCGAGAACAGGGTGAGTGTTAAACTCAGTGCTAGTAGACATTATCTGCTTTAAATATACCTAATTTATTCATGAATTTGATTTAGATATTAAACAGTGATCCTAGATATTTGAATGTGTTCTCATCTTCATAAAAATAATTAGCATCTTTAATTATTCTGTAGTGATATGCTAATTCCGATCAAGGCGCGAGGGGATATTAAGGGCCAACACGCACACACTACTGAGTAACACTAAGAAATTGGGGTTATAGGTAAACATCAATAAAACTAGTAGTAATAGGACTTTGGTAATATTATAAAGAAAAACAAAAAGAAAACAATAACATTACAATTACATAATAATGCAATAACATTATACATTAATTAAGTTATGTAGAATTATTAAGAATTAATGATATTGCATTTTGACAACATGCATTTATTCATGAATGAGTGTTGATCTTATTTTCCGCGTTTTGTCCAGACATTTACTCAAGTTTATCCAATTTTCTGGATTTACCATTAACTCGTAGCATGCCAATCTTTCACGATTTGAATTTAGAAAACTTTTCGGTAAATATATCGTCACACATAAAAATGCATTATAAAATAGAAATGAACAGTTAATTATAATGATTTGAGTAAGTGGGTGAATTCAAATACGTAGGTTTACCCTAATAATTACATATGGGAATGAGATGCATAAAGAAATTAGACATGGCCTCAATTCTGGAAATGCGTGCTGTTATGCATTACAAGGATACTTGTCTCAGCTTCTCTAAAAGCATTAAATTGAAAATATATAAAACTGTTATTCTTCCGCTCATATTATAGGGAACCGAAACGCAGACACTTACTTTAAGGAAGGAGAATAAAATTACGAGTATTTGAGAATAAATCTCTTAGAAATTTTTTGAACCAAAAAAGGGATGAAGAAACATGCGAATGGTGAAGACTACATAACAGTGAGCTACATGATCTGTATGGAAAACCAGATATAATAAGAACCTTAAGTCTCATAAAATGTGATTAGGAGGATACTCGCATGTGGGACGAATGGAGAATGAAAGTGGTAAAGCCGCACTGTAGGTAGGTCATTATTTGAAGTGAATAGAGTATACATATATGATTTGAAAACATATCCTCAGGATGGGGATGTATGGAGAGCTTATGTAACGCAGCCGTGAACCTGGAGGTTCGATAGTGCCAGTGAGTTAGTTAGGTTAATCTGAATTCTTTTGAAATTGTATTTGTATAAAGTTGTGTACAAATGTTACTCCTTTAGATTACATAAAGTAAAAATACAGGCTGTCCCGTTCAAACCTCCCACATTTTAATTAATCATAACTAACAAAGTATGCGGAATTAAGAAATGAGAGCGGTATTAAACGAAACACAAACTCGAAGAATTTTCATTGCCACACACTAAAACACCTCTATATGTGCACCATTAGTAGCACGAACAATGCCAAGTCTGTATTCGATTTCGTGCCACGTTCTGTCCAACATGTCCATTGGTACTGTTGAAGTTGTGTCAAGGATACGGGTTCGTAAAAATGAAGATCTTGTACTGGAGTCGCAAACACACGGTCTTTTGCATACCCCCAGAGGAAGAAGTCCAGTGGAGTGACGTCTGGCGAACGTGTTTTTGGTCATTATTGTCCAACATGCAACAGATGAATTACGTGCAACAACGAAAACAAAGATCCTTTGCGTTTCACTTTATTTTAATACACCTCATTTCATAATTCCGCATACTTTGAGAGTTATGAATAATTAAAGTGTGGGAGGTTTTGAACGGGACACGGTGTAGAATATTACAATCTTGAAAAAATGTTGAGTATTTCTCACTGATATAGCGTACATATTACACAATTGAGGCGAATACTTTCAGATATAGGAATAACTCTCATTTTTATGATATTCGAAAGTCTTACGTTTCTAGAATGCACTTTTATTTCTGTTGGAATATTAACACAGTAACATCTATAAAGTAAGTTAAGATTCTGAATTTAATTAATTTAGTAGACAGGCGAGAGAACATTGCAAGATAAAAATGATAAAAATTGTTGACTGAACAAATCAATAACTTAATATAAAACATAAAGGGGTTAAAAAAATTAAAGGAAACATTGGAATCAATAAAATATCAATTTTCTTAAGGACCATTCAACAACCAAAAGACATAAAACACGAAATTTTGTCTTTTGGATCTAAATTCAGGATCTATTGTTCATTCTATAACTAAACTGAATAAGCAGTGACATTCATGCGACCATGGCTAGATTCTTGCGTACGCTATTGATTGCAGAGTTCCCTTTCCTGCAACCATGAAGTACGAGAGCCAAGGTCGCGCAGTTTCGCTCTCTCTTATTCAATGTGAGGTCCGTGTGACTTGTATTGCAGAATCTAGATCCGATACAACTAAAACAAAACAAATTTTTAATGTTGACCTAACTGAAATTATTGTATTAAGTTAAATACAAGTGAAGTCTAGATAGAATATAGTTTAAAATACGTACATAAGATAATCCTGTGTAATAGAAGATGTGGTCAAATGGAAAAGTAGGAGAAGGAAGAATGGATCGATTAAGAGTATAGAATGATAAGCAAAACTATAATTGGTCAAAAAATTGAATAAATAGTCCTGGATAACCTATAATGTTATGATTAATTTTTTAGAAACGTGTTCTTAGCTTGATAGAAAAATATGAACAAGAACTTGAAGATTCATCTTCACAGAAACCGAAATGTAGCAGATACTACACCAGCCGAAATCACTGTAATTTTTGTGCGAAAAAATTAAAGAACGCGGGTTCATTCGAAGGCGTAGATTAAAATGTTCGGTGCTATACCACAGAGATACCTGAAACCGTAAAGTACCTTCACATGTGAACAGGCATATTCCCAAGTATAGTAATTTAAACCCTGCAACGCGATTGGACTACTAATAGAAATGAACAATGTTAAATTCACTAAAGCCCCGTTCCGTAGTCCAGTTATTTAAGGCCACAATGCCTGAGCGCAAAGTTATGGGACGTGCACCTGTTCCAATCCCCAAAAGAGGAGTAATTTTATCGTGCTATTTCTGGTAGTTTGGGATAGGTATTCATGCAGCAACATGAAGAATTTGGATAACAAGTAACGGTTCCAGGTTGAGACTATCAACTATATCAGCTGTAGGATCACATGTCACCCGTATACTGGCGTGGACGATCATCTACCTATGCCACATTTGTATGTGAAGCTACCAGCCGGCTTATAAGCTAACACCTCTTATATGCCATAAATATCATGAAGTTTATTTTAATTGAATTCACTAAATAAAAGAAAAGAGTTCCATCCAACCATTCTATTCAATAATCTAATTTCCCCTAATAAATTATTTGAAGGAGAAACAGCCACATGTCCTGATCTTAATAAAATCACCACGAAGATATATAAATCCTTATTTAATATTTAATAAATCCTTATTAATTATTAAAATTAAAACAAATACTTGTAAAGTCTCTTAAAATGCCACACTTCGACTACTGCGACATGTAACTGACTAATCTGACAACTGATCTATCTGGCAACAGACTACAGCATGCTCATAATGCGTGCATTCGATTTATATTCAATCTCCGCCGATATGACCACGTGTCTCCTTTATTTCAGGCCTTATCATGGCTACGTCTAAATGACAGAAGAACTTTACATTCATATACCGGTGCCTTACTATTCCAAATTCTACACACATATTTACCAAATTATTTAACAACACGTTTTCAAAATTTATCGGCTCATCACAATATAGGAACAAGATCACAAGACTCTTCTTTACTTTTTGATACCACAGCACAGGACATATCTATACTCTGAATCTTACACAATATTTATGACTAGAGCATGGAACTCGCTTCCCAGTCACGCTAGGGAATGGTCAATCGCTATCATTATCTAAATACAAATTAAATTATATCTTAAGTTCGACACAATGAAAACATTAAGTGCATAACAACTATATAGAGCATTCTATAAATAATCATCTAGGAAGCTACTTACTTTATTTTATATCATTTTAATTTTATTCTATGTTTTTGTTAGTATTGGCTAGTATTAGATCACTTCATCATTCTATTTTGTTTAATCTGTATTTTAATAATATCTTCAAATTGTAATATGTATGTAATTTTTGTATAATTCTACTATTCGCTGGTTGAGTGGAAGAGAAGACCTTATGGCCTTAACTCTGCCAGCTAAAATAAAGCATTATTATTATTATTATTATTATTATTATTATTATTATTATTATTATTATCATTATTATTGTTATTATTATTATCATTATTGTTGTTGTTATTATTATTATTATTATTATTATTATTATTATTATTAATCTCCACTTTCCTAGTATTGTAAAGTTATACAGGTTTTTAACATTTTACTTCCAAATCTAGTCTTGGCTCAGATGGTAGCGTCTGAGACTCGTGTTCTGGGATCTAATCCCATTCCAGGCTGATCTGAAGCATTTTTCATTTGGTTTCTCCATCATTAATACGAATGTTGGAATTTTATACACTGAGTAATTCATTACACATGAAGAAATTAAATGTTGATTTAAAGTAGGGAGTTTGTGCTACTATTCGATTCAATCTCCAATCTTCTCGTCTTTTATCTGAAATTCTGAGTAGTAAAATCTATAAAACAATAATCATGCCTGTGGTATTCTATGGTTGAATATATGATCACATAAATTAATGGAAGAAAATATACTAGATGTATTCGAAAATGGTGACGCCAATTGTCGTCTCGTATCTTTAAGATGTAATTTCTTTAAAATGACTCCACAGATATTTACAAAAAATATCCAAATTCACTTCACGTATTTCACAACAATTCACTGACTTCACATAATTAATTTTCTGCTAAGAAAATTTATCTTTACAATGTTCTTTTTACTCCCTGGCGGTTTTAGTAAGAACATCATCTTGTCTTCACACTTGGATAACGTTCACTCGGCACTATGGGCACAACTACAACTGACTGCTTCGACCCTCGAAACTTTTACATATGCGAGGTAAAGTAGTCTTAATAAGTAGTAGTAGTAGTAGTAGTAGTAGTAGTAGTAGTAGTAGTAGTAGTAGTAGTAGTAGTAGTAGTAGTAGTAGTAGTAGTAGTAGTAGTAGTAGTAGTAGTAGTAGTAGTAGTAGTAGTAGTAGTAGTAGTAGTAGTAGTAGTAGTAGTAGTAGTAGTAGTAGTAGTAGTAGTAGTAGTAGTAGTAGTAGTAGTAGGACTTTATTAGACAAAAAGTAAGATATTTACAATATTATTTAGAAATATGGGTCGCACGGGCAGTAAGGCGTACGTGCTGTTGACAGTGCGTTACAATAAAGTAATAATTGGTACTAGTGTAAAGAAAAATAACAAAAAAAGCAATAACATTACAATTACGTAAAGAAAACACAACAATATTACAATTAAATAATAACACAATAGCATTATACACTAAAAAAACATTAACATTACAATTACATAAAGAAAACACAATAATATTACAATTAAATAATAATGAAATAGCATTATACACTAAAAACATTAACATTACAATTACATAAAGAAAACACAATAATATTACAATTAAATAATAACACAATAGCATTATACACTAATTAATTTATATATAATTCAGGATTTTATTCTAAAGATTTAATTTTGGAAACAGTGTCATTAAGATACTTAAATATTTTTGGTTTTTTTCTTTTTTATTTTTCTACAGGATTAACTGTATGTTATTCACTCGGTTTATTTTTAATAATTAATGGTATTGCATTTTGATAACATATATTTATGCATGAATGAGTGTTGTCCTTATTAAGTTAAATAGCCTGAAGGTCCATTTAATGTCTGAGAGCGCGCTCTTGTGTGGGGTGTATGTGGGTATATGTGTGTGTTTTTTCTCTCTTTTTAAATTTGTTTTGTAGCAATTGTTTTATTATTAATATACAAAATGAGAATTTTATATCTATACACAGGTATTTTCATGTATGAGTGTAGATGTGTATGGAATGTAGACATAGATTATTTATACAAGGGTTGTTTCTTTAGTTTTGGCAACAATAGTGTGGAATCCAAATAAAACTAGGGTTGACAATTCTGTTTATTGCACATGTAATTTCAGTGCCTCCCCTCCGTCCGAGCATATGGATTAGCCTCTCCCCCTCCCCTCCTCATGTAACAATGAGCCCAAAGTTATCAGTTTAGATCTAGGCGTAGCAGTATAACGTAGTACAAGTTCAAGTTTTCAATGCAGGAGCAGATAATCTGGTTAAAGATTGAATGTTTAGAGGCAGAAACGCACTACAGTGTCATCAAGGATTGCGAGAGGCTTGTGGTGCAGATACATTGCAGTACCGAACAGTGGCAAGGTGGGTACAAGCCTTTAGAGGACACGAAAATGTGTCACATGTGTCTAGGGGCAGTGTCTGATTTGTTCAATCGCTCGGGTTGGGAGGTGCTCTACCACCCTCCATACTCTCCAGACATAAGTCCCTGTGACTTCTACCTCATTCCTAAACTCAAGGAAGAGATTCAGAACAGTGGACGACAGTCTGAGTGCAGTTAATCAGTATCTACGCACCATCCAGAGATTAGGCAGTGGGACGGCATTCGACGGCTACCACATCGCTGTGAATACATTGTGCGCAATGCTGGTGACTACATCGAAGGCCTCTAAAACTTACAACCATGTATGTATGCTATGTATCCAGAAAATAAATAGTTGCCAAAACTAAAGAAACAACCTATATATGTAGTTATAACATCTAAATAACAAGCGTTACTGCTATAAAGTAAATATTCTCTTTAAATATGCTTACTTGTTATAGTGGCCACAAGAAGGCAGTTGGAACGATATCCCACCACCTCTAGTGTAAATTGAGAATACTACATATATAAGAAACATTAATGTGTGTGTTAGGATTCCTGAGTAGCTCAGATGGTTAGACCGCTAAACGTACAGAATTTAGAGACTCGGGTTCAAATCCCGACTCAGGCATTTATTTTTCTTTTCATGTCATATATATGTACATTGTTTTTTAATTTTTTTAATGGAGATATGTAGCCATGCAGGTATTTTCATATATTCTTATGTTTATTTTTTATTCATGTAAAAATAATGCAAGTACGGCCACACAGGCCCGTGCGCAATGTAAATACAAATGTATTTTCTTTCTTAAAAAAAACAATAAATTCCATTACTACTATGCGAAGGCAGAAAATTTCCGGAATCCTAGTCGAGAACTTTCGAGAGTAGAAGTCTCGATATCATTTATCTTTCCGGAATGGAGAAACAGATGCACATGTGGGTACATATCAGTGGGCTCTCTGATTCGTGAGTCGACAGCTTACGAATTCTTCTCTACCGCACAAGGCGAGACCCGATTCTCGCCTAGCCCGCGAATTTTAAAAAAAATCAGCCTAACAATGTCCCACAATAGAATCCTGAGACTGATATTAGGTCCTATTGATTATGGGGATGGAGAACGGTGAAATCTTGGAATGAGGATCTACGTAAATTATGTCCTTGTCCTAATATTGTTTAGTGGAAATCTTGGAATGAGGATCTACGTAATTTATGTCCTTGTCCTAATATTGTTTAGTGGAAATTTTGGAATGAGGATCTACGTAATTTATGTCCTTGTCCTAATATTGTTTAGTGGAAATCTTGGAATGAAGGATGTACGTAATTTATGTCCTGGTCCTAATCTTGTTTAGTAGAGTGGAAATCGTGGAATGAGGAACTACGTAATTTATGTCCTTGTCCTAATATTGTTTAGTGGAAATCTTGGAATGAGGAACTACGTAATTTATGTCCTTGTCCTAATATTGTTTAGTGGAAATCTTGGAATGAGGATCTACGTAATTTATGTCCTTGTCCTAATATTGTTTAGTGGAATGAGGTAGGAAGGTGATGTAGCACAAATGGGTGACTGTAGGCATGCTTTAAGTGTTTTCATTTGAAATTATTGGTTTGAAGACCATTAAGAAGGCACAAGTGTAGGTGAGAGTATAATATTCAAAAAAAAAAAACAGGGACTTGGATATATCGGAGATATGAACATAAATCAGTTGACTGAAAATAGGGAAAATGGATGAACTTAGTAAATGAGTAATTAATTTAGAGGATCCATAAACCATAACGTTACTAGGTAAGTCGTTCATAATTAATTACAATTAAATGAGCAGGCTTGTAATTTTATAGAAACGAAAAAACTACACCGAATAGTCTAAACACTCTACTAAATACTAAGAATACAGACAGACACTAGTGGCATTTCGTGTTAAAGAATTTATAAATTATAAGTGTATAAAAAGTCCGTCACGCAGGATCTGCGAAAACTAAGCTAATTCCTCAGAAGTTTCAATTTGTAGCCATATTTGTTTCTGATTTATGGAATATATTTATTTTGCTCAAATGGAGAAATTCAATTTATGATGGCCAGCTTATTAAAAGTGTCGGACTGCAGCGAAAACAAATCATACACAATCCTAAGTTATTACCGGGTAGCGCATTTTAATTTCCGAACGTAGTGGGGTCGAGTAATTTCTTCTTGTGCTTCTATTACTTAACGTGAATGTATAAGTAGTTTACAACTGCAAATAGGTAATCCTACACACAGGCGAGTTATAATCTTAAAAAAATACAGACGCTCCATTGTTAATATTGTTTGTGTAAACACAAAGTTATCTATTATTATTATTATTCTTATTATTATTATTATTATGATTATTATGGTTATTATGATTATAATTATTATTATTATTATCGTTATAATTATTTTCATCTTCTTCATTTCACGGGCTAGGCAAATTGCCTGTTCCGCATCACAGCTGTTCTATCTTTTCACTGGCCTTCCTACATTCACTGAACCTCTTGGCATTATTATTATTATTGTTATTATTATTATTATTATTATTATTATTATTATTATTATTATTTACCCAGATAAACATTGGATGGTTCCACCTGGAAGAAGGAAAGGAAGACTTCGAAACTCGTGGAATGCAAGAAATAAGAACTGGAATGAGAACAAGAGGACTGGAGGACATGGAGTGAATGGATAAAGACGAGTAGAGAAGGAAAATAAAACTTTAGGCACAGGAAGATTCTTAACAATTGAAAATCTGTATATAAATAAAAAATATTATTATTATTATTATTATTATTATTATATATCAGAGATGGAAACAGGACACAATCGAAATTGATATAAATACTGTAAAAAGGAAATTATAAGAATGAAAAATGGTAGTAATGCCGGCCCAGGAAATATTGCTATAAAATTGATTAAAAGTGGCAGTCAGAAGTTATTGAAAATGATCACTGTACTATTTAATAAAATAATAAATGGCGAAGAGGTGCCAGAAAAGTGGAAAGTCGCTATTATAACATCGATACATAAGAAGGGAGACAAGAGAAAGTGTGAAAATTATAGAGGCATATCAGTAACGAGTACATTAAGTAGAATATATGGACGTATACTAAGTAAATGGTTGATATAGAATAACAGGATAAAGAAATGGAAGAATAATCTAGTTTTAGAAGTGGAAGGTCATGCACAGATAATGCATTTTGCATAACATAAATGATAGAAAAAAAAAGAGCTACTAACAGAGATGTACATTTGCTTTTTGTCGATTTAAACAAAGCATATGATAGTATTCCCCAAACAAATGTTATGGAAAACTTTAGACGATTCTAACATTACCAAAAAATTAGTAGAAGCTATAAAAGCATTATACAAAGGTTCTATTTCGAAAATTAAAGTTGAAATCATATAACAAAGGGATTTACTATTACAAAAGATTTAAGGCAAGGTTGCAGTTTATCTCCAACTCTATTTAAAATTTATCTCGAAAGAGTACTAAGAGACTGGAGGAAAAAATGTCAAAAAATGGGCATACTCATCCAAAATACACATGTATATTCACTAAATTTTGCAGATGACCAGGTATTAATAGCCCAGGACCACGATGACATAGAATATATGGCTAAAAAACTAAAAGAAGAATAAGAAAAATGGGGAATTTATATACACATTGAGAAAACTAAATACCTGTGCATATGAGAAGAAATGGAAAATATAAATTTCAACAATGGAGAAGAACTAAAACCTAGTATTGAATGCACTTATTTAGGAACAAAATTAGACCATTCAGACGATAACACAGTTGAAATTAAAAATAGAATCGCACAAACAAAACAAGCAATAAATGCTTTAATCTCTGTTTGGTGGAGCAAAAATATTACAAAAAATAGAAAATTACAAATATATCAAACCATAATTCAGAGCATTTTAACATATGGTGCTGAAGTCTGGCAAATTCCTACCAGGGAAATGAAAACAATTTTAAGTACAGAAATGGATGTTTTAAGATTATCAGCTGGAAAATCTAGAATGGATAGAATACGAAATAAAGAAATAAGGGAAATTATGGGTGTACAAGAGGAGCCGGACATCATAGACATTACAGAAAATAAAAGATTGCAGTGGTATGGTCATGTCAAAAGAATGCCAGAGCAAAGATTGCCAAAACTTGTTATGGAATGGATCCCAATGGAAAGGAGGAAGAGAGGAAGACCGAAGAAAACTTGGAAAGAAGGGGTACAAGCAGCTATGAATATCAGAGGAATGGAAGATGATCAATGGATGGACAGAGAGGATTGGCGTTTGGTTTCCGGAAGACACCGGCAGCTGCCATTATACCGGAGGATTATTATTATTATTATTATTATTATTATTATTATTATTATTATTATTATTATTATTATTATTATTATTATTATTGTATACCAAACTGTACCTTTGTTAGCTATCTGACGTAAACATTCAGGGTCACAGTCTGTACTCTAAAATCACGAGGCTATACTAATCGATAACTTTCCTAACTTGCGTCGGCACTAAAATGTGCTGCCTGATTATTACCCATTTGCATATTGTATAATTTCACACCAATTTAAATAATATCTGCCGTTTCATTTTTCCATTACATTGTTAAAATACTATATAGGGCTATCTGAAAATAATGTACCTTATAGGATACATTGCCGAATTAAGGGTTAATTATATTGTATGGTATGCATTGCAACGAATCAAATAGAGCAGTGGCTTCAATCAATTTATTAATTTTTGGTTTGAGGTAAATCACCACTTCTAATGGTCAGATTTCGCCGATTTTCGGAGAATACGTTCCTTAATTCACTTTGATTGCATAGTTTCATTGTGAAACATAAAGAATTACGAACAATAGAGCGATTTTTAAATTTTCGTTTCAGTTCAACTCCTATACCTAATAGTCCGATTTTGCTGGCTAACGAACTCAACATTAATTAATTCCTATATGCTATGTTTGGTTTTCATAAAAAAATTGCGGCCTCTAAAGCATCAGGTTCAGATGAGATCCCAGCAGAACTGATAAAATCAGGGGGAGAAAAATTGATGGACAAGATACGCCGGTTGCTTAGTATGACTTGGGGAAAAAGAAGCTCTTCCAGATGAATGGAAAGAATCGTACCAATTTATAAGAAAGGAGATAAAACTGATTGCAACAACTACAGGTGCATCTCATTACTTTCAACTTAGTACAAAATTCTTACAAATATATTAGTAAGCAGACTTGCTCCCTATATTGATGACATTCTAGGAGATCATCAATGTGCATTTAGAAGAAACAGGTCTACAACAGATCAGATTTTTAGTATAAGACAAATTTTAGAAAAAGAAATGGGAATATAATGGTACTGTACATCAACTATATGTAGACATAAAAAAAGCATATGATTTAATTAAGAGGGAGAAGTTATTTAGTATCCTCCTGGAGTTCGGTTTTCCTAAAAAGTTAGACTTATACGAATGTGTCTAAATTGCACAAAGACTAGGGTGCGTGTAGGCAAACAGTTTTCGGACATTTTTGAAATCCAGAATGGATTGAAGCAAGGAGATGCACTATCTCCTCTACTATTTAATGTTGTACTAGAGCATGCCATTAAAACTTTAGAGAATGAGGAAGGCTTGCAACTCAATGGTATTAATAAGCTGTTAGTTTATGGTGATGATGTAGTACTATTAGCCGATAGTGAGGAGATACTAAAGGACAACACGCACACATTATTGAGTAACACTAAGGAATTAGGACTGGAAGTAAATATCAATAAAAGTAAATATATGGTCACACGTAGAAATTCAGTATATAATGGAAATGGACAGCTAATAACAAATGAGGGAAATTTGGAGGAAGTGGCTGAATTCATATACCTAGGAACAATAATCACAAATAAGAATGAGATGCACAAAGAAATTAAACATAGGCTCAATTCTGGAAATGCCTGCTATTATGCATTGCAGAGACTTTTGATGTCCCAACTTCTTTCAAGAAACGTTAAACTGAAAATATATAAAACTATTATTCTACCAGTTATATTATATGGGTGCGAAACATGGACTCTTACTTTAAGGGAGGAAATGAGATTGCGAGTTTTTGAGAATAAAGTTCTTAGGAACATTTTTGGACCAAAGAGAGATGAACAGACAGGTGAATGGAGAAGACTATTTAACAATGAACTACATGGTCTCTATAGGAAGCCAGATATAATGAGAACAGTTAAGTCTCGTAGACTGCGATGGGCAGGACATATTGCGCGTATGGGAAATGAAAGATGTGCATGGAAGTTTCTTGTAGGAAAGCCAGAGGGAAAACGCCCAGTTGGTAGACCAAGAATGAGGTGAGAGAACAACATTAACTATGATTTGAGGGAAGTAGATTATACAGGTAATGATTGGAAAGCATTATCTCAGGATTGGGATGTATGGAGAGCTTATGTCCGCGCGGCCATGAACCTACGTGTTCGATAGTGCCAGTGAGTAAGTAAGTAAAGCGTTAGCAGATACATATACATTTTGGACGTGGTCAATTTCGATATCTACTACGAGTAGATAGATTTTGTAAAGTTCTGTAAACATTAAAAAAAAATGTGGGGAGCAAACTCGGTAGCTTCATTCCTTCGGAATTTGTAAAATACTGATCATAGCAGTTGTATTATAATTTTTCTAATGTTTTTATCCAATCAATTTAGATTATATAAACTAATAATATTTCAGAGATATTATGTAATCTTAATATGCCTTACCAGGACATCTCAACAATCCAACTCATACAATACCTCTCCACTTCCTACAACTGTAATTCCATACCACAGGATTAAGGGGTGTCGAACGTTAGAGTCATTTAACATATTTTCTAAATTTATATTTCATTTAATTTAAGTTTCAATTTTACCTTCACGCTTAATATACATGTATTACCTGGCGGTTCTTTTGTTATTTTGATTTGTTATTATTATTATTGTTATTATTATTGTTATTATTATTATTATTATTATTATTATTATTATTGGTAAGATAATGATCTAATATATAAAAGTTTGTTTGTTTGTCCGTACTTTATGCGCGACCATACCGTTGATTCGAGTGTGATGGTTTTTTTGCAAAATGTTCACGATATTCCCGGGATGAGCATAGGCTATAAGAGAGTTGAGATACTCAACTCCTACACCCTTTGTAGTAAAAAACGTGAAAGAGTCACTTTTCTATCCTCAAATGGCTTATGCTGCCTAAACCATAGCAAATACACAAAATTAATGTACACAGAATTGAATATCTCAAAACACTCTAGAAAAAAGTCCGCGACGGCATATGTTTATCTTTTACAGATAACACACAATAGCCATTTTTGTCTTTCATTGATGCCAACCAGACCGGGGTAAGTAGATTCCCGTGCTGCCATGCCATTCACCGATTGTTATGGGGCTTTTTGCAAAATGTTCAGAATTTTCCCGGGATTGTTATAGGTTATAAGAGAGTTTTAATGCTCAAGCATTTAACCCTTAAAACTCACCTTCTCTAGTAAAAAAAAACAGGGAAAAAATGTAGCTTTTTGTAAGTTTAAATGGCTTACGCTGCCTAAACCATAACAAATACACAAAATTATTGTACGCAGAATTGAATATCTCAGAAAACTCTACAGAAAAGTCCGCGACAGCTTATGTTTATCTTTTGAGGATAACTCACAATAACCATTTTTGTCTTTCATTGATGCCAAGAAGATCGGGGTAAGTCGATTCAGGGGCAAGCATAGCAGCGCACGGCGGGTAATCTTTTATCTCAAAATAACGATTTTTGTCTTTCAGCTCATTTATGCCAAGAGTATCGGGATGCGTAGATTCCCGGGCAACGCCGGGTAATTAGCACTGGGTATCTAAAAATAATAACGATATAAATTTATATTTATTTTCCTTTCACTTATTCAACTAAATACAAAACATATTACCACGCAGCGCACGCCTGGTATTTGCTAGTTATTATTACTGATATTATTATTATTATTATTATTTTATTACTTCAATAATAGGCGGTTCTTATTATCATAGTATAAGGTAAACAGTACGAACAATAAAGCTAGAACATTTCTGAGATGGCAGCTTCTTGAGCAGTATTATCGAGACCGGGAATATCCCATACCCTTCCCTGACTTCTATAATTAATTCGTGAAATCTAATCAGAAGGCTGCATGAATATAATGAAACTCGCTGATTATTGTTTCATTTACTTAGACAATAGACTATTGTGCTGTGATTTAATGATTTATCAGATATTGACATGTTTATACATGAATGTGTTCGTAAGTCAAATTGTATTCAATGTATTTCTATATTCTTGTTGATACCGAATCTTTAGATGGGCGATCACTGTGTCACGATTCAATTTGGGTTTCAACATCGATCGAAATACTGTGCACGAGGCACTGTTAATAAGTGCCCACTGGGTGTGAAGAAACGCCCCGCCCCTACTATTCAACCCTATGTTGGATAGGTTGACAAAGTCAGACACTACTCACTTGTCAGTTTTGTTATTTCATTGGGAGTGAACCTGTATGCGAATAGAAGAGGGACTTCCTTTTCATACCCGTCTGCACTTATTAACAGCTATTCTGTGCACTGAACGGTCTGTACCTTCGGTTGCTGTACTTTGAGTCGAAGTGTGCTTTAGACTTTAGTACAATTGACTAAATGAATGGATTGCACAACCGAAGTCTAAACCACGATCCCGATTTTCCATTTTTTTATTGTTTCCATAATAACTATAACAATATATGAAAATCCACAAAATTGTTACGAAACCATGGTTATGATTCAGATATTTGTTTTTGCAATTAATTGTCGCAGGTATTCAGTTTTATGGTCTTTTTTTGAAACAATAAAAATTGGAAAACCGTGGTCGTTGTGTACACTTCGGTTGTACAATGCACTCAATGATTTCTATTTAGTCAGACATTGCCTGATCGGAAGAGAGTATCTGCCAATCAATTTACTCCCAGCATTGTTAATCCGTTTTTTTTGTACATCTAATACTCCTATAATTTGAATACCACTAAAATGTTATGCTTGTTCTCTCCGTTTCATGGAGGCTGGCATACTGGCCAGTCATATTAGGATACTCCCTGTAGGCTCATATTTGTTGATCTTCGCAGAAAGCAATCTCGTGAAATCATTGTCCAGTTCATGCTCCATGCTTATCAAGATAAAATGTTACCTGTCATTTGCTTAGTTTTCACAATCCATAACACAATTTTATTCAACCTGTCGACGCTTGCACATAATAAGTTATCATAAATAATGCCACGAGTTAATTGACCAATCTATCTAGAGGATTTGGAATTCAAGAGTGGCATTTGTTAGGACTATTTAACGAGTAAAATTAAGCTGTTTACTCACAAATCATCATTTAAATATAATTATTTAAAATATTTATATATTTAATGTAAACGGAGATGTTTGAAAACAATTGAGAAATGTTTCGTTATGTTTCATTTGTTCATCACTGCAACTTGATCATACTATTTATTGCCAAGTAGGATTACAATGTTGTAAGAATATACTCTAGTGGAGAAAAAGTGAAACACATCAAACTGTATATTATAACCAACATTACAGGTAATTAATTAATTTTTTCGGAAACAACTCAGTAAAATCAGTATTTAAAAACACAATAATTATTATTAAGCACACAATTATCAAATGTGTAGGTCGAAGGAATATGTTCATTGTTTGTATATTCAACGTACTTGTTACAGAGTCAGTCACAGCAAAAGAATGCTCTGATCTATTCAGAATATTAAAAAGGAGTAGTATTATTTATTTTGGTAATAATTATCCAGATGAAACACGACTGTGATTGATTGTAAAACAAAATTCATTGAAACGTGATTGGTCATTGACTCCCATTCGGGGCAAGAATTAAATTAGTCACTTAATAACACTGAGCAACAAAAAATAAACTTGTTTTTTTTTCTCAGAAAGAAAAATATGTGATTCTGATAGTATTGTTTCTCCTGAATTCAAATATGATATAGTTTTTTCTCCATCACCCAAGGTTTCCGAGAGGCAGGAATTTATAATTTCAAACACTTTAATACTTTCTACATTCGTAAGTACACAATATTCAAACATTCGGACTCACCTAGAAATTAATAAATTACGGTTTTCTGCTATATTTCACCTGTGGATGGTCCAACAATAATCGGCCTGCATACTAGGATTCCATTTGCCTTGATATCTCTTTTCCATAGCTGAAATCATCTGATGAAAGGGTTCCCCGTTTTATTTTACAATGGACAAATGGACGAAAAAAGTTTATTAAAAACATAATTAAATCTACTACTACTAATAAGCGGCAATGTTCTAGCATTGCCCAGTGTGCCACGTTTGTAACCAGTTGCGGCTACCTGATGGCCAATACCTTTGTGGTTATCAGTTTGGAGTTTAACCATTTAACCGTCTGTGTTAGCGGCGTTATTGTGTCTAGTTTTGAGCCGATACAAATATGGTGAAATGAAGTGTCATCTCACCAGAGCAGGGCATCGTAAACTACGCGACTGGACAAGCAGAGAGTCCGAAAGCCAGCCGCGCAGAATGAGCCACGCTACTCTGGCTGTTGTACAGCACTCACTTCATTAGTTGGTCCTTCAAGTGTCTGGTATGGGAAATATGTTTCGGTGGACAGCACGTTGTTGTAGCATACGCCCTATATTGCGCACAATTGGATTTGAATGATTTGTTATTTTATGTAACATTTCTGCTACATTATTTTCAATTGATGTCGCAATATACGGCATCTGTGCTAGGTCGTGAAGCCTGGCCATTCTCGTATACATGGGTGCCGAATATATGATTTTTAGTACTTTATTTTGAGTTACTTGCACTTTCTTTTTATGACATGCAGCGAGAATGCTCCATGCTTCACTTCCATACAACAACATGCTGCGGATCACAACTTTATAAAGAGTAAGGTTGATCCGTGTCGATAAGGTAGGTGACTTGAAAAATGGATATAAAAGCGCAATTACGGCATTTGCTTTTTGAATGATGTGTCGAATATGAATTTTGAACGTAAGCCTGGAGTCCAAATGGACTCCAATATACTTGACTGAAGCTTCAAAGCGGAGTTGTTGAGCTCCCAGAGTGAGTTGTACAAGAGGTCGTCTGTAGGTTCGTGCAAACAGGACAGCTAGTGTCTTGTTTGCATTTAACCGAATATTCCACAGACGACACCAGGAATAAATGCAATTTAGGGCAGCTTGGAGTATACGGAGTGTACGGAGTGGGAGTGTTCTGATTCTGGATTGGTAAAAGACACAAGTGTCATCGGCAATGGATGCTGTATGGATATGGTTAAACGTTGGGAAATCTGACACATAGAGTGTGTACGGAAGTGGTGAGAGAACTGCACCCTGAGGAACTGCCGCTAAGAGAGATTTACAGTCTGAATCATACCCACTAACCGACACATAAAATTGCCGATCAGTTAGGTATTTAGCAATAAGTTTAACTAGAGGAGCCGAAATGTTGAATTTGATTAATTTATATAATAATCCATTTATCCAAGTAGTGTCGGAAGCTTTCTCAATGTCAAAAAAGATTGCTGTGGTGCATTTCTTGGAGTTGAATCCCGTAACAATCCAATCAATCAGTCTAGCAAGCTGCAGCGGAGTGCTATGTGCTTTTCTAAAACCAAACTGATAATTTGGAATCAATGCTCGTGTCGAGACTTCAATTTTTAATCTTGCCAAAATAAGTTTCTCCAGTATTTTGCTCAGCACTGGTAGAAGACTGATTGGTCGTAAATTGTCAGGGTTGGTGGGATATTTACCAGATTTAGGAATAGTGATAACTCTGGCTTTCTTCCAGACTTCAGGGAAGTAATGGAATTGAAAGCAGAGCTTCACTATATACAGGAGGAGGATTAAGGCTTTTGGCGGTAAATGTTTTACCGCCAAATTAGGTATCCGGTCGTGACCGGGGGAACGTTCAGACGGAAAATCATGGATTACGGCCTTCAATTCTGAAAGCCGTATGTCAGGAATGGTATGAGGGATAGACCTTTCAAGAAATTCACTAACAGTTTGGTGCACCTCAGCTTCATGAGCTGGTGTTGTAAGCTCATGTGGACGGAACCGCTGCGATAAATTGTCCGCGAGGACTTGTGCCTTCTCCTGAGGTGATAGGCCCAAGTTCCATTGTGATATATAGCTGTCGGTAGTGGGGGAGTACGGCTTTTCTTAATTCTTTTTATTATCTCCCAAGGCGGAGTTAGTTCATCTGAGAAACGCTGAAGAGTTTTATCTCATTCAGCGTTTCTCATTTCTTGTAATCGGTTACGTACCAAATGAGCATATCGATTGTATAGCTGTTTGTGTTGAGGAGCACCAAACGTACGATACCATATCGTCTTTTTAGAAATAAATAATTTTGTAGTGTGGAATCGTGTTGCTGTGGTCATGCAGTGTGATTTGTTCGTGTTGTAGATAGTGTAATGGCCGTTTTAATAGTGGCCTGTAAGTTGAGGACGGAGTGTTCAAGTTGTTCTGTAGACTGAGCATGTCAGTGTAATTCTGCCAGTCTATATTATTCTGATGGATGTGTATAGGTGAAGTTAATAAAAATGCTGGTGAAATTTTGAAGAGTATTGGTGTATGATCAGAGTTTAGTTCGTCTATTACTGTAGTGACGTGTGGCGAGATAGGGACATTCTTCGATAGGGCTATGTCGAGTGTACTAGTAGAGATTCCATAAGCTGTGCGGCTGTAATGTGTTGGTTCCCTGGGGGCAGAGATTTCTATATTGTTTTGATGACAGTAATTTAGGAGTAATGTACCTGAAGAGTTTGAGACACGACAGTTCCAGAAACGATGTTTTGAGTTAAAATCTCCCGCTAGTAAATAACTAGGGGATACAGATGTAAGGATATTGAGGTCGTGTCTCGTGAGTATACGAACCGGTGATATGTATATTGAAGCTATAAATATTGTTTCACGGTGAGAGATAGGCAGAAGAATTCCGGTGGCTTCAATGAACTGAAGCCTGGGTATATGAGTTACTCTATGGCCAATTGTCTGCTTGATACAAATTGCTGTGCCCCCAAGGGGACCGTCTAAGCGGTCATTTCTATATATTCTATAGTTCGGAATTTTGAAACGATTATTTGGTTTTAAATGATTTTCATTTAGTAGAAGAATGTCAATATCTCTTGTTTGTGTAAATGTAATTAGCTCTTGAAGCTGTCTGATAACACAGTTGGCATTAAATGCCATGACATTGAGATAGCTTCCACGACGGAACCTATCCATTATCGCCGAAACATATTTGTGCTATTGAGACCAGGTACATCATCTTCTCCATTGGAGATCTCAGGCCAGATAGCATTCTCTGAAGATCTTGGAGAAGTTGTTGTCCCTGGTTTGAAGTAGTGGTTTGAAGACTAGACCTCGTCTGGCGTTGAGCAGTGCTTATGTTTTGTCTTGCTTGAATTAAGTTTGGAGCCACAATTTGGCTAAACGTTTTATTCGGATCTATGGGCTTAGAGTGAAATATTCTAGGTTCTGTCTTTTTCTGATTTACTTTTGTTTTATTCAAGAAAGCATTTTGCGCAGCTTCATATGCTGGGCATTGTCTATAAGATGCAGGGTGTCCCTCATCACCGCAGTTTGCATACTTTAGCAACTTTTTATTTGTTAGTGCAGCAGTTTTCTTTGGACAGTTTTGATGATTGTGTGCCTCAGAGCATATCAAACAACGCGGGGTGAGGTGGCACTCTGCAAAGGTGTGTTGAAAACGCTGACATCGGAAGCACTGTTTAAGTCCAGATCGAGGTATGTAGGGCTCAACAGCTACTATGGTATACATGAGCTTTTGTAGGTTAAAGATCTCTCTTCCTTTTTGATTATTTTCAAGTTCCATTATAAATAATGGAAGCTTGATTGTATTTTCATTTTCTTTTTTAGAGATCTGTTTAATTGAATTAATTGGATATTCTAATTTAAGAAGCTCTTCATGTATATCTTCAATTGGTGTTTCAGCTGGTAATCTTTTTAACACAGCTTTCAGTGGAAGCTCTTGTTTTATTACTTGAGTATAGTATTGCTTTCCAGTATTTGTAAAAATTCTTTAACTACTTTAAAGTCTTCCACTGAGGCTGTGTAATATCTTAGACCCTCTGAAGTATTAACAACTTTTAAGTCATGTTGTAACTTGGCCTGTATTTCTCTATTGATTCTAAAAAGATCACTTTTATCTGGTACTGTAATTGGGGGAGGTCTTGGTCCTTTATTTGTATTTGTCACTTCAGAGGGTTCATTGGTTGTAGCTGTTTGAGCCCTGTTGACACTTGTAGAACCATTATTAGGAGCCTTCGGCTCTGCAGTATCACTATTGTTTGCAAGTACAGCAAACTTGTTTTGTACTGGTACTGCAGATGCCGTTGCATTTGATCAACCATACAATTGTCTTTCTCTTTTTTGCACTTTTTGGTTTGCTTCAATTTTTCTTTCAATAGAGCAGTAGCTATAATTGTAGGCTCAGCTAGTGAGTCTGCTGATGTGAAAAAGCAAGAAGTTTGAAACTCCATTGCTACTGTTTTGATTTCTGCCAATATATTTTTCAAATATTCTTCTTTAGTTTGACAGCTATTACTATATGACTGAATTTGTTTAACACAATGTATGGTTAGTTGATATGCACTTTCAGTACTCTCAAACTTGGGGTACGTATTTAGGTAATTATTTATGAGTACAAAGACTCCTTCGATTTCTTTCTTTAGTTCATTGTATTTAGAATCTTTCAAAAGTTTGACCTCTAAATATTTCTTGTAACTTATAATACATATTCTCCCAAATTTTGAGAGTACTAGACTCTTCTGTAGTATCCATATTTGTATCTGTACTCACTTTTACTTTTGCAGATGTACTGGAACTTACCATGTTGCTTGATTACCAAGACTTAGTTTTTGGCACTATTAACTAGACTAGACACTTAACACCTATTAACACTGGCCTAATGCACTACTCACAGTCACTAGAGTTAGTGTAACAATGGTTAAACTACCACTGACGGACCACTGTTTGTAAAACTTTAGATGGCGACACAGTAACAAAAGACTCAACCTCTTCAGCCACTTTGTTGCTTCAGAAACGACTAAAGTATCACTCAAATAGGCCTCACCATCCGTACGTAATAATCTATTTTAAGTAGTAATTATTGATTAGGTATGTTTTAGAATATCTTCTTTGTTTTTAATATTAATACTTTTATTCAGGAAGAATAACAAGTATATTCAGATGACATATTTTTAATTTAATGAAGTTAACTATTGTTTCGGTTAGTTATTGCTTCTACATCGTACGTCGGTGTCCATCACCAATGAAAAGCGAGCAGGTCACATGGTTTTGTTTTGATAAGGATCACTTTAAGAGCGGATAGCCTTTATAAGCCTATTTAATAGTCCAATATATTTACCGGTAAAATTTTCATTAACAAACGAAAGTTCCATTTTATGAAAATATGATGTAGAAAAACCTGTCTCATGACAGAAGAAATGCGCAAATACTTATCCTATATAGAACTTCTGAAACTTCTAAGTATCTCCTACAGTATTTGGCAGACTATTTTTTCCTGCTGCTTATTTTAATTTATGATTGATGAAATGCATTGGAACTCGCGAGGTCAAGATCTCTAACTTGAGAACTTAGTCCGTGCCAAACACCTGTATCGTAGGTGTTATTTTCTCAATGTTGAATAGTAATATTCTAAAGTTGCCGTATTTTCATGTAACTTAAGTATATATAATTTGCTTAACTGTTATGTTAGCCACTAGATGTCAGTCGGAACGAATTTACGGTACCTCTTGTGTGAATTGAGAATACTACATATATAAGAAAAATGTATGTTTGAAATGGAATACTTGCGTAGCCCAGGTCGTTAGATCGCTAAACGTACAGAGTTTAGAGACTGGGGTTTAAATCCCGACTCAATCATTAACTTTTATTTACATATCATATATATATATATATATATATATATATCAAAAGAAAAATAAACGCCTGAACCGAGATTTGAACCCAGGACCTCTAACTTGATACGTTAGTGCGCTACAAGTTACGCTATCTATGCAACCTACCTAGCGCAAACATTTATTTTTCCTTTATATATTATCTATCATGAAAGGTAGCGAGAACTCGGCCTCACTGCCCTCTTGTGTCAAAATTTAATTATAACATCGAAAAAAAATATATATATACATACATAAGAGCACATTCATATTTTACCGTAAATTGAGCAATAACTTGATTGTGAGATTGGGTAAGTGTGGGGTAGGTAGGAATGGTGTAACCGATTGTTGATTGGCTTCCACATAAGCATAACTCGCATGATCTGTGTACTTAAATTTAACATTTCGTGTATATGTTTTTAATTACTTTGTATATTCTACCTTTACAATGGCGGAACAGCTTAATGTTGGGCTTTAGCCTCTCCTTTTGTTACGAGTTACTAGATCTAGTTAATTTAGTTATGCTTATTTCCAAAGTATGTCATGAATGGTAGGCAGTCAGTATCCCGACTCAATGAGTCATCTTATAGGCTACTACGATATTACTAGGAAAAAGGAAGGTATTTTTCTGCTTTGAGGTCTCTTTATTCAGCCACAAGGATTGTTTACGAGTCTTAAAATCATCTGACTTGTGACTCATAGCTTAAAATTCTTCCGGGAGGACTTGATCTTTCGATTTTGCCATATAAAAAAAAATCCCCGACCGGGTTTCGACCCGCTACCCTCGGGACCAGAGGCGACAAACATTGCGACTAGTCCATTGCGGCCGACTACGTTGTATATTATATTAAAATATTCAAGAATTAAAGTATAACAAAATTATGTTCTTCGTTTTATTTATACGTCCACTGAGGAGATTATTTAAAATACTTAACTATATGTTAATAACACTGAGCAACAAAAAATAAACTTTTTTTTTTGTCTCTAAAAGAAAAATATGTGATTCTGATAGTATTTTTTCTCCTGAATTCAAATATGATATCGGTTTTTCTCCATCACGCAAGGTTTCCGAGAGACAGGAATTTATAATTTCAAACACTTTAATATTTTCTACATTCGTAACTACATAATATTCGAACATTCGGACTCACCTAGAAAGTAAAAAAAATGACTTTGTTATATTTTGCCTGTGGAGTACCCTCTTGATGGTCCAACAATAATCGGCCAGCAAATTAGGATTCCATACTCCTTGATATCTCTTTTCCATAGCTGAAATCTCCTGAGTTAGCTCATTTGGTTTTATTTTACAGTGGTCAAATGGATGAAAAAACGTTTATTTAAAAAATAATTATTAAATCCATTAATTCAAATTAAAATAAAAGAACTGTGGTTGATAGAGAAATTCCGAATACATATTTCAAAACACGATAAAAGCTGCATTAAGTATAACTATTGATACTCATGAGACAAAAATTGTGTTGACCAGTGTAATTTAAGTTCCCTCTTTATGTCTGAATGAAATGAATAAATTTTCTCTTAAATTCTTATACAGGTAGGAATGGGTTAGTGCGAGCCACAAAACCACGAAAAGCAGAATGTAATTTTTTTGCATAAATAATTTGTTGTGTACGAGCGGTCATGACTCTATAATGGAAAAGTTTTACGACCGCTCCTTGATGTTGCGTGGACTTCAGAATTTCATGTGTGTTAATAATTCAAAAAATACCGTCCACTTGAACTTTTCTGTTTTGCCAAATGATGTCCTCTCTTTCCTCTTAAGGGATACGAATGTCGTTTTGCCATGTGGTTTGCGTGCACTTTCCTTAATTTTATAAATGTTTGAAAAAGTGATAATGTGGTATTAACGTTTGTAACTATTGCACTTGTGCTATCGATTTACTGCCAGACATACAGGTACCATAACTTATATGAATAATTGAGTTTCATAGTTATCCAGACGATATAACCAAAGCCCTTAACTTTAAAATCTGCAGTTCTAATATGAATTTCATGAAAATTATTTTGAAACACAACCAGATATGATTGAAATTTAAATTGTGTATTTATTCTCTGTACAATTTGTCAGTATTTTAATGTTTTAAAAATGTTGTGTTAAGCAGTTATAATGTTTTGTAAGATAATGTTGTGAATATTGTTACACACCGTGTTCCAAAATGATGGACGGAGTTTTAAGTAGTTGGTATAGCTTTACAAACGAAATTGGATGCGTGATTATTTGCTATGATGAAAGAAAAAAACTGTGAAAGTTTCATATCCTGTGTGCAGTAATTTGTTTCTTGTCATTATTACATCGTCAGCGTTAAATTTGTGAAAATGGCGACTCCTGTACAGAATCCATTTGTGTGTTGCAATTTGCGAGGTCTTGTTCCATTATTGCAGTGCAACAAGCTTTCCGATGGCAATTTGGAATTGATCCTCCGACAGAAGAGATTGACCGTCGATGGTATAAGCAGTTACAAACAACTAGATGTATCTGTAAAAGGAAAAGTCCAGGACGTCCACGAACACCAAATGACGTGTCGGTCCGAATGACATGGTTTATTCCCATGGCCTCCACGGTCTCCCGATCTCACACCTTGTGTGGGGTATGTGAAGGATCATGTGTACGTACCACAACTTCCCGTCGACCTTCCAGATTTGAGAAGAAGGATTGTTACTGTTGAATCCATTACTCCAAATATGCTGACCAATATTTGGGAGGAATTTGACTATCGACTAGATATGTGCCGTGAAACGAAAGGTGCTCACATCGAATACTTATAAAGTATGCTACGGAAACTTAAAGAGGTTCTCTTTAATCCCATGTAAGTTTTGTTATTATATATATATATATATATATATATATATATATATATATATTGGAATATTCTGTATTTGTATTGTAAATTCGATATGACGTAACACTCTAGCAAAAGAAAATAAATGAAATAAAATTCAGTACGCAGGAGCTGCGTAGAGTAAGCGAATTTCTGATCAAGTTGAATTTATGATCATATATTGCTGACTTACTAACTATATATTCTTTTTGTTAATTAAATCGTATTTAGCCAGTTCCTTTGCGAGGGTTGGAAATTAGTAGGCAGGCCAAGAATGCGGTGGGAGAATATCAATAACCATGATTTGAAGGAAGTAGATTATACAGCCGGAGATGATTGGAAAACAGCTCAGGATAAGGATGTATGGAGAGCTTATGTCCTCGCGGCCATGAACTTACGGGTTCGATAGCGCCAGTGAATCAGTTAGAGCGTTGAAAATGTTTCCACTGAAATTTCAACTTTCAGGTTAAGCCCCACTACTAACGGTCCGATACGCTGACGATTTGCAAATTTACATTCACTCCCATCCTGACGATGTACATGACACACTAGACAAATTAAATAGTGACCTAGACTCAAATTCCCAATGGTCGAAGAAACATGGACTTAATCTAAATACTGACAAGACACAGTGCATAATTATAGGACATCGGCGAATCCAAAGCATTATAAATTACGAAAATATCCCTACCATTCTCCTAAATGACAAAAATATCCCCTACAGCTCAGTAGTAAAAAATCTGGGTATCTATATGGACCAACACCTAGACTGGAAAATCCAGGTGAATAATACCTGCAAGAAAGTGTTCTCAATTCTTCACTCCCTAAATAGTTTTAAAAACTTCCTTCCTACAAAATTAAAACAAATACTTGTACAGACTCTTATAATGCCACACTTCGACTACTGCGACATATTACTGACTAATCTTACAACTGATCTATCTGACAGACTACAGCGTGCTCATAATGCGTACATTCGATTTATATTCAATCTCCGTCGTTATGACCACGTGTCTCCTTCATTTCAGGCCTTATCATGGCTACGCCTAAATGACAGAAGAACTTTACATTCACATACCTTACTATTCCAAATTCTGCACACATATTTACCAACTTATTTAACAACAAGTTTTCAACATTTATCGGCTCATCACAATTTAGGAACAAGATCACAAGACTCTTCTTTACTTTTGATACCACAACACAGGACCTGTCTGTACTCTGAATCTTACACAATATCTATGGCTAGAGCATGGAACTCACTTCCCAGTCATGTCAGGGACTGTCAATCGCTATCATTATTTAAATCCAAATTAACTGATATCTTAAGTTCGACACAATGAAAACATTAACTACATAACAACTACAGGGTGGACCGCTCGAATGGACCTAATTTCAATTGCTTGTTACTGGCAAACGGTTGAAGATAGAAACTTAAAACAACGTTCATAGTACAGAAAAACTCACCAAGTTTCGAATCCTGTCGGTAGATGGCACAAAGATACGTTTCTCGTTCTTAGATTTAATTGTTTGTGAAAATGGCGACTCCGCAGATGAAAGCGCAAGCTGTTTTGTGGTATGCGGAGTTTAAATCAATCATTAGAGTTCAAAGGGAGTTCCAGCGTGTGTTTAACCGTGATGCTCCAACTGCTAGAAGCATAAAGAAGTGGCGTGATACATTATTAGCTACAGGATCTGTGTTGAAGAAGCATGGTGGTGGTCGCAGAGCATCCGATGAAATGGTAGCAAATGTTCAAGCCGCATTTGAGCGAAGCCCCCGGAAGTCATTAAGAAGAGCTTCGCGGGAACTTCAAATACCAAAATCGACATTACAACGGATTGTCCACAAACGCCTCAAACTGCACGCATATAAAGTGCAGTTAGTGCAACGTCTGGAGCCGAATGACATGCCGAAACGAGTGGAATTCGCCAATACGATGCTGGACCGTCTCGGCGCTGATCCTGACTTCATGACCAAGATTTTCTTCTCGGACGAAGCCACTTTCCATTTGTCATGCAAGGTAAACCGGCATAATGTGCGGATCTGGGGATCGGAGAATCCTCACGCTATTCAAGAGCATGTTCGTGATAGTCCGAAGATGAATGTTTGGTGCAGTTTGTCACATAAAAGGTCATTGGACCGTTTTTCTTTTCTTCGCCGAGAAAACTGTTCGTGGTACCACATATCTTGACATGCTGGAGCAGTTCTTCTTTCCACAAATTGAACAACTGCAGCCTAACATCGTTTTCCAGCAAGATGGTGCTCCTCCCCACTGGTCCAATGAAGTTCGTACGACTTTGGACAACATTTTCCCTGGCCGTTGGATTGGTAGGGGAGGACCAATCGCGTGGCCCCCGAGATCTCCCGATTTAACACCACTGGATTTCTTTCTCTGGGGCTATGTCAAAGATAAAGTTTACACCACCCCAGTCAAAGACCTTCGTGATCTTCGTGAGCGCATCATAGAGGCTATTGAGAACATTCCAGAAGACATACTCCAACGTACTTGGCAAGAAATTGTTCATCGCTTTGATATCGTCACAGTGACTGCTGGGGCTCATATAGAGATGTGGTGATCTGGATATCAAAACTTGGTGAGTTTTTCTGTAATATGAACGTTGTTTTAAGTTTCTATCTTCAACCGTTTGCCAGTAACAAGCAATTGAAATTAGGTCCATTCGAGCGGTCCACCCAGAGCATTCTATTAATAATCATGTAGGAAGCTACTTACTTTATTTTATATCATTTTAATTTTATTATATTCTATGTTTTTGTTAGCATTAGCTAGTATTAGATCCATCATCATTGTATTTTGTTTAGTCTGTATTTTAATATCTTAAAATTGTAATATGTACGTAATTTTTGTATAATTTTACTATTCGCTGGTTGAGTGGAAGAGAAGGCCTTATGGCCTTAACTCTGCCAGCTAAAATAAATCATTATTATTATTATTATTATTATTATTATTTATCCGATTAACCGACTCTTACTTTTCTTAGTGAAACGTTCCGTGAATCACGTTTGATGCAATAAAGTATAATATCAGTGAGATTTCTACTAGGTTTATTTAAATTTATTAGGATATCTGAGAAACCATGTTTGTGATATAATTTGTATTATTATTTACTATTGGTGTAATTTTGTAAATTAATCGTTTGATATTGATACTGTTGATACATTATTAATATGGAAATAAATACAAAGTAAACTAAAGTGATGGCCTTTTGTGGGAAATACCCTATACCTAGCAAAATTGTTTTGGATGATGAAATTTTAGAACGAGTAAATGCATTTAATTATTTGGGTTATAATTTAACATTTGAAGATGAAGCTGATATATCAAAGAGAATCACAAATTTCAGAAAAAAAGGGGATAATTAACACTATAATGAAACCGTCTTTAGTACAGAAGAACACAAGATTACAGCTTTAGAAGATTCTCGCAAGACCAGTATTAATATATGGTAGGGAAGCATGGACAATACGAAGAAGAGATGAAAGCCGAATAACAGCAAATGAGATGCGATTTATGCGCCGTACAGCAGGCTATACAAAGTGGGACCATAAAAGAAATGAGGAAGTTATGGAAGAGTTGGATGTAGAACCCATTCTTCACCATATGGAAAACTACCAGAACAACTTGAAAGCTCATCTTCAACGAATGCCGTCTCATAGAATTCCAAAAGCCGTGATTCGTTACTGCCCTCAAGGCAAAAGATCGCTGGGACGTCCAAAAAAGCGCTGGATGCAAAACTCCTCTTTGAGACCGTAACAGGCCACACGGCCTAATACTTGCATAGATGATGGTATATTATTACGTTTTCATTGTGTACCCTCGATAAGAGCTGTAATTACTAAGGCTAGGATTTGTATATAATAAAGATAAGATTGTAATGCAGATAGTGTACATTATTCAACTGTTTGTTTGTGAAACAAGATAAAAGACAGTCGAAAGTCTTACTTCTCATTAAACTATTTTAACTGTTTGTGTGTGAAACCAAAACAAAAGACAGTCAGAAGTCTAACTTCTCATTATAGTATGTTGCAATCTTAACTTTTAGTACATAAAAAATCCTAGCCCTAGTAATTACAATCATGGCTGGATTTAGCGGTGAACATTATTTTAGATACGAATTTTTGTGTGTTCAGTAGTCCTAAGATGAGAAAAACAGTGCTTCATTAGTAGCAATTTCAGAATGTATCACTTATTTACACTATAATATTGTATTTATTATTCGTTCTTATTTTGTTTAACAACGATATTTAATAGCTAAGATCATTGGTGTCTCAATTCAAATATGGCAGTGAAAGTGCCAACACATTTTGCTCAAATACCTATTTTCAGACTTGAGCTTCTTTTTTTCTCCATAGCACGACAGGCCTAGAAGGCGCTTGGCTTGCCTGCCGGTCATGGCCTCACATCTACATGTATTAATCGCAGAGGTAGATGATATCCTGCCAGTGTAGGGGTGATACGTGGTCGTATGTCGAGTCCCCCCGCCTTTAATACTAGTTTTCTCAACCTGGAGCCGCTATTTATTGTAGCTACCCAAATCCCATATGATGCTGGGCGGGCACCGGTCCCATCTGGCCGAAAATTCCATCAGAACATTTTTTTCCCCAATGGAGACTCGAACCAGAATAAGTCCCGTAGTTCTGCGCCAAGGCATCTTGCCTTAACCACTCTGCTACATTGCGGGAGTGAGATTCTTTTACATGCCGTAAATCGACGACTCCAGACTCACGGCTTTAGTTCCCTTCAGAAGGAACACATACTCTTGAATATTAAGCCCTGAAAATTCTATCAACTCGGATACTGGGTTTGAATCCGGGAACCTTGGAACTAGAGGCGAGTATGGTAACCACTAAACTACAATTACCGACTGGGTCACTTTAGTTTGCAGACTACTGGAACCCATATCTTACTGTTTGCCTATGCTCTTCTTTTAGCTGTTAATATTATGTGCTGTAATTAATTTTTACTCTATATACAATCCTAAATATATTGTATAAATACCGTTACGTTTGATATAATATACACCTCATGTTATGACTTATGATAAATAGTGGTATAGTGTACTCTTGTATTCGGTGTTTTTAGTATTTATGTAAATATACTAGTTTATCGTACTGTATAAACGTATTTCATTTTAGAGAACTTATGTGTAATGTGTATAGTTGCATAAAACAATGGTGTAACGCATTGCTTGGCTTCTGGGTAACATACACTACAATTGAGTAAGTGATCCGCGAATCTGAATATTCAAATTACATAATCCACTGTATTGCCTGAAGTTAACATAACGGATATTATAAGTACCAATTAGAAATTGTTATTGCAAGACTTCTCTCTAATTTTTTGTTCCTAACATCGTGAAGAAACGTAATTCTGATTGTTTTATTTTTATGCCTATATACTCTGGATCTTGCTGAAAAATCTTAGTCTTAAAAGGAGTGTCTGATACATCAGTCATCCTCTACTAAAATAAACTTATGCTTAAAAACTTTGTCAAACAGTTAAAATATGTAGGCCTTTCAGAATCATGATCCATCTTCGGCATATAATATGGTACTGAAGGTTCAAGTCGTTCGGTGTGTTTTTGTTCAACATGTTTGTAATAAAAAACACATATAACGTAACTAGAAGGGAAGATAATGCAAATAAAAATAATTGAATTTCACACACTTATATAGGAAATGAGTCCACCGCTGTGGTCTCGGGGTAGCGTTGCTGCCTTGTCACGCAGCGGGCCCGGGTTCGATCCCCGGTCGGGACAGTTTTTCTGGGTGAGGTTTTTATCGGGGTTTTTCCTCACCTGTAAGACAAATATCAGGAAAACGTTAAGGCCCAAACGATCCCCAAAATCATATGGCCATCGCAATCATCAGCATTCATATTCATCTTAGGTTAAGCTTAGGATTAGGGACTGTCCTGGCGCACCATTACCATCATCATCACCCATAATATCATCGGGGCAACTTAATCCCGCCTTCCAGGCGCCCCAGCCTCAGAAGTGGGTTACAAGTACGCCATGCCAGGAGAGAAACCAGGAATGTCGAAAAACAAACCTAGGGCATTTGAAAAAAAAATATAGGCCTATATAGGAAATGAAATAGTAAAATTAGGTAATTCAGCTAAGAAATTCGATAAAATATATAAAGAGTTTTAAAACCTAACAATAAATTAAACATAATCTCAAACAAAGTAGAAGAAACTAATAAATACGAAAATAAAGGTTCTTTATAAAGTCAAATGTAATAGTTGCGACAAGTTTTACATAGGTAGAAGCACAAGGAGCTTTAACACAAGATTCAGTGAAAATTTAAAAAATATTATTACTCATGAGGGAAAATAAAGCATTGCTAAATATGTACTTGAAACAGGTCATCAGTTCAACACAATCGATAATACAATATCAATCTTACACAGAGAGAATAACCACTAAAAATTAACATCCTTGAAGATATTGACATTTTAAAAGAACAAACATGTTGAACGGAAACACACCCAATGATCTGAACCCTCTGTAGGCTACAACATACACTAAATCACCAGAAAATGTAACATAGTTCTGAAAGGAATACGTGTTTTGTTTGTCGAAGTTTTTAAACAGAAGTTTGTTTTATTTGAGAACGACTGACGTATCAGGTAATTTTTTAAAGATTTTAACATTTTACTTCATAAACTCAACAGTTATTCACCATTAATTTTAAAATAATTGATTAATATTAAAATGCAAAAATTCTATATAGTATCGTGAAGGCTTGAATAAATGAGTTGGCTGAAGTTTGAAATGATTTAACCTTGATATTTCCGTTTATTATCGTGAATTATAACTATTCTTCTATACTTAGTAACATTTTTAAATATTCAAAACGATTTTTATAACTTTATTTTAGAATTTTTAAATATTTATTCAAATACACATATTGTGATAGTGACTTGCTATTTTCTCCAGAGAGTATATTATTGAGTTGGAGCCAGTTGATTGCGATTGTTAAGGAGTGAAAAAAAGGGCGTTTCATAGGATCCACCCTAGATTAGAGTCATTTAATTAGGTTAAGTGTGAGTTAGTTAGTTAGTTTTTAGGTTCGTTATATTTTAAATGTGTCTAAATACATAAATAAAAGAAAACGATAATCATAGAAACAACGATAATAATCGATATGTGGTTCGATGGCGGGTTATCGCTGGCTCTATAAACTCTGGCGCATGCCAGGACTTTGTTGTTCTATAGGACTTTGAAAATATATCATGTAAATTAAAGTGGAGAATTCCCAAATGAGTTATTGTTTATTATTTTATATCAAATGCCCGGTTTACTTTGACAGCTAGAACCATGTGAAATTATACACAATTGTAGTTTTAAATACAAATCTACTTATCAGGATACAATCGAAGAATAGTTAAACATTCTGATTTGTATACGACTTCCCTAACTATTCGCAGTTCAAAAAATTTGTTCTTAATATTTTATATTAAATAAATATTTTACATAAGTAGACATTTCTTACATAATAAAGTTTTTAAATCATTACACACGGAATTTGTAAGTTTTTTTTATCAGTTTAAATAGCTTGGAACGCAAAATATACATCTCACCTCTTTTTGTTTCTGAACATATTTGGACTAAGCTCCATCGCCATTCCTAACTAGAATCATTATCGTTTCTGATCACTAAATCTGTGCCAATTTGATAAATGTTTAATGATTATGTCAGAAGTAATAATTGTGTAAAATGTTCTAGCAGAGTAAATACATTTTGTACAAATGAAACGGGAAGGTTTTATACCACATATAAACATTTAGGTATCCTAGTTTTAATAATTTTTAAATTGGCTTCATTAAAATATTTGGAAAAACTGCACTTCAACAAGCGTAAATTTTTTTCCAAGTCCTATAGAACAACAGTGCGCATGCGCCAGTTTTATAGCCAGCGATAACCCACAATCAAACCACATATCGATTATCATCCTCGATTACTATCCGTCGCTATGAAATTTAAATGACCAACATTTGCAATAAATCCCCAAATCTATGTTAAAAAAATATATCAGTAATATTAAAATTACCAAACGTTTATTAAAAATGGGTGTACACTTACTTATCACTCCCTAACGCTGATCCAACCAGCGATAACCAAAAACAGCGATAGAAATATCATAGACTAAGTAATATACTCCGTGGAGAAAATAGCAGTTAGCATCACAATATTGTCTAACAGTGTCATAATATTGTGATTTACATATTTAAATAAATACTTCAAAATTGTGTAATAATGTTATAAAATTGTTTGAAAAAGTTTAAAATATTAAATAATGTTAGTAAATACAGAAAAAGAGCTATAGTTTACAACAATATAACTGAAAAATCAAGCGCTAGTAGAAGTGCAGTTGAGCCAAGTTTTTACTTAGATGTAGGAGAATTTGAGAAGTTTTAATAAGGAAATGGCTAAGTTGTCTTTGCTACAGCACGTGGCAATTTTAACACGCAGTATAAATGGTTTAACTGAGAAAGTCGCATCAATCACTAGCAAGTTAGATATTGTGGTGAGGGATTTGCTGGGAGATTCTAAATAATCCTGCAAGGGTCGCAATTAAAGTTAGCAGAGTTGTTTACATGTTGGACTCTACAAATGTTTTAGGGAGAAATTCAACCATCAGAAACTCGGCAATGTTTGGGTTAAAAACCTGAGCATAGTTTTAATACCTAATAGTTATTCATAATATCATTATATAAACTGTTTAATAACCCTTGCCCCTGAACTTTCAGTAAACTGATTCAAATTCGGAATGGAAACAAACTCTATCGAGAAATTTTGAGAAGTACGTATTAAGTTTGGTATTTTCCGAGCATAATTATGTGGTCTCGGAATTGATAGTTGTGAATGTAGTTTCACTGGTAATGAATTTTTTTTTATTAAATTTATTATTTCGTCCGTTTATTTAATTTTGCACCGGCATGTAGATCCCTTTAGGGGAGTCGCTGATCAACATAATCATGATAAGAAGCGCTAATATCTGTTACTGTCGCAAATATGACGAGTGAAGAAATTTTGTAATTAAATAAAAACATTTACTTCTTCAATAAGTATTTGTTACACAGTAATAATTGTTGGAAGCCAATTTTTGTAACACGTCGATGCAAGTTTCGTATTTAAATAAATAAATATGGCAACAAAGATGAAACATACATCGTTTCGATCAATTTATCAGATATATATTTTTAAATATATTTATTTCCTTAGACTTATATCGTTTATATTTACGTTTTCTACGTAGATTAAATCAATAAAATTCAATATGTCACCAATTATTTGAATTTATATTTTTAGATGATTTAATGGCGTCGATCTATTTTAAATCTCTATAGCCATTTTTTTTCTTTTGTTGCAAACAATAATGTTGACAGTTCCTGATTGGTAATGACATCATCAAGGAAAAACACGATAAGCCCGTCTTCATTCCTCGATACCCAATCATATTTTTGATGTTCGGCCGACTTAAGACCATATTATTGAATCTTTATGTCGTAAAATTTTGTCTGTGAATTCTGTATTTATTATTTATCACGACAATATATATGACGTAATAATTGTTACATTTCACATTAATGTTACAAAATTCATCTATAATATTTAACATTGTAAAATAAATAATATTTAATTTTAAATTATTTAAATATTTTTATATTAAAATAAAAATAAAAAGAATCCCAAATTATTTTTATTACATAAGGATTACTTATCGGTTATATAGTCCTCGAAACTTCGTCTGCCGGTATGGGAGACATCTTCAGGAGGGTATATTCATGCTATGTTGATCTCTTCAGCTGGTGTCACAGATCATCGAAAAAGCCATCAACTCAGAAACCACAACGCCCGGAAAACTTCAAGCTTAATATGAATAACATTACTAATGAAAACTTTAGAGTTCAGAATTAGTTTAGAGGTAATGGCTTAGTAGTATTGATATAAAGAGCACGTGGTCTCCATACCCTTTTACTGAAGCCTGGCACTTTGCTACCGTAACTTAAAATTGACTGAGGATGGGTTAGAAAGAGGAGTCAGGGCGTTGCATCATTACGTGCGTGCGAATATTTTCCTTATATTAGTATTCTCTAAGGCTTGAATTCGATGTATTAACAAATCTCGGAGAATTGGGTTCGATGTCATTCTGGACCTCAACCACTGGTAAGAAATTCCCACTAAACTAGAAGATTGTGGAATACTGGTTGAAATTGCACAAAAAAATAGTGAGTGAAAGCACCTGAATTTCCGGGATTTTTTTACAACATGCGACACAAAACATTCCAATCATACACCATGCGCATACGCCAACAAACGCGAAGCGGTTTTCATTATGGAATATGACGCAGCCAACGTATACACGATATTTAACGAACCTAAAAGCTAATCGGACGCAATTTAAGTGCTCTAACCTATCAAAGAATGCAACGCCCAAAAATAATTAGTAAGTTCTGAAATATTGCAGTTTATTTATTTATTTTTTTTAAATTAATTCCAAATGGGTACAACTTGGTCAGGACACACACCCAGTCCCAAGGTTGAGATTAGAAGGTAGGGGGACTACCGACTACGCCACAGCGACGTGTACAGTTAATTAGTACATACTCTATGTTGGCTGCACTAGAACAAGACTTTTGTTTTTACTTCGAATATTCGTTAAAATCAATGTGGCTGCCACGTCTTCATGCTACGTATGTAGTTAACTACCATAGAAAAAATATATTTAAATACTCGTTAGAAAAAATGTAAAGATCATTGGGAATGGTGATAAATAATTTGAAAAATGTAACCCTAAGAATAAAATTTGACAGGAGTTTATGAAGGAATTAAAAAAGTCGCATCACAGGTTGTAAAGAATAGCCTACATATCTGTGATTCACAATAAAATAACATCGTCGTTTGTCCACTCATCTGCTTTACATTCACTTGGTACACGGAAATAACTAGAAATCAATTGATTCCATATACAGTAGCAACTTTAATAGTTACTACCAATATTTAATCCTCTTGAGGAATACAATGATTGTCGATAAGTCGAAAAAGACGGAGGCGCACGCTGTAGCCTAATTGGCTAAGGCAATAAGCTACAAGCCGGAAGGTCGGGAGTTCGAGTCCCGGGGGGACCTCTGGCGGCACCATGATCCAGGATTCGACTCAGCCTCTAACAGAAATGAGTACGAGACTCTTGTTTTGTGGATAAAGGCGGCCGTCACGCAAAGTTGACAAATCGGCTGACATCCCAATTGTGTAAAAACGGTGGGAGCCTTAACCTCCTACTACCCCAAGAGCTTCTTGAGGCCTGTAGTGAGATCACTTTATCTTACTTTACCAATATGTTTGGTCTCAGTGGAGTGTTATAGCTAAGGACAGTATTGAAGGAGAGCTCGATCCATTACCACGACAAGAATACACAGCTTACACTGTAACAAGATGCCAAACCGACGGTGATATTTAGCGAGTATGCGAACAACATCGCAACTCTTTCCATTCTTGGACGAGCTGGAATGTTTAGCCTACTATGTAGGTCTTCTAATATTTTAGGATTATCCTGCGATCTAATTCCTGGCAGAATGATTCCTTTACTTTGTTTTGGCATTTAATTTGATGGATATAATTAATAATTGGCTACTTTTGGCTCATAAATCTGCTTGTTCATTACCGGGAATTTGCCAATAAACCGGAATCCAGTGTAGGTTGACGTTTTTATTTGTACTTTTTAATTGCTTTACAATTGTAAGAGAATATTACTCTAATATTTAAACGTCAATAACATTTGTAATAAAAAAATAAATGCAAGCAGAAAGGGAATAAAAACATCGAATTTTTAAGCTTTTGGTTATTTTTAACGAATGCTAATGCCAATATAAATACTTTTTTTTATGTTTTAATACCAAGTGGGTGTATGTAATTCACAAGTAGGAAACTATAATGTCTTTTCTAAATTTGATTATGATTAGAGCATTCTAACACCACCACTACTACTACTGCTAATAATAATAATAATAATAATAATAATAATAATAATAATAATAATAATAATAATAATAATAATAATCCGATTGAGGGTCTTTCCACTTTCCAGCGGTTGCCCTTTTACCAGCTGGCTGCTGGCCTTTCACATCCACATGTGTCAATCACAGACGTAGATGATCAACAGCCAGTGTAGGGGTGACATGTGGTTAGCATGTCGAGTCCCCCAGCCGTTATAGCTGGTACCTCAAACTGGAGCCGCTACTTATTTTAGCTACCAAATTGCCTCACGATGCTGGGTGGGCACCGGTCCCATACTGGCCGAAATACCATGAGAAAATTTCTTCCCCCATGGAGACTCGAACCAGCGCAAGTCCCGTAGCTCTGCGCCAAGGCTTCCTACCTTAACCGCTCGGCTACGGCGCGGGACATAATAATAATAATAATAATAATAATAATAATAATAATAATAATAATAATAATAATAATAATAATAATAATAATAATAATAATAATAATAATAATAATAATAATAATAATAATAATAATAATAATAATAATAATAATAATAATAATAATAATAATGATAATAATACTAGCAAAGATAATGATGGTGATGATAGTGATAATAATCTTCTTCTTCTTCTTCACTTCAGGGACTAGGCAAATTGCCTGTTCCGCCTCACAGTTTTTCTGTCCACCTTTTCACTGGCCTTCCTAAATTCCTTGAACTCTTGGCTTGTAGTTAATTGCTGCTTTTGGTAATCTTGTTATATTTATTCTACATGTCTAAATCATTTATCTCCATATTCTTTGATTTGATCATTCAGTCTGTTTTTATATGTTCATTCTTTATCCAATCAAATCTTGTGCAGTCTTTTGTTCTTCTAAGTTAAGTTCATTTCTACGCTTTGCATTCTACTTTGTAATTTTTTTGGTCATTACCCAAGTTTCACTCCCATAAAGTAATGCAGGAACTGTCTATATTAATAAAACTACAATCTAGTACCTCTTCTTTTTTTGTTCTTTAATGTTTTATGTATAGTTCCGCATATAATTTTAAATTTCGACAGCGATGATAATGCTAAATATATAATAATAGTATTGCAAGTTTTTATTGAGATAGTAAGATTGATATATACAGAGTGCTCTAAAATTCCCCTTACAAACTTCTAGGACTTGTAGACAGAAGTGAGTTGATAATATTTAGAATTGGAAACCATGTCCGGAAACTTACCGTTTCCGTGCTAGAGCCATTTGAAAACAATCATTGCCTGAACGTACATCACGTGTCTCAACAAATAATAGCTTCGCGATTCGTCTAAATCGAAAATTTCCCTATCGAATATTCCAAGACCTGGTGTGTTTTTTTTTTAATGTCTACATTTTTCGAAATTTTGAAAATTGCAAAAATTGATTGTAGAGGGTGTATCCGGAATTATTAATGCAAGTCATGATTTAGTTTTCATTTTGTTTCTTTGGTTATTAATGAGTTGAATTGTAAAACAAGTGATGTACTGTTTCAACGCTTCATAATAAATTACTTGTAAAAGTGATCGCGTTGAAAATATGTTTTCAAACGGCTGTAGCACGGAAACGGTAATTTTCCGGACATGGTATCAATTCAGTCCTCTCTACAAGTCCTAGAATTTTGTAAGGGTAATTTTAGAGCACTCTGTGTGTATATATATATATATATATATATATATATATATATATATATATAAAACCTCGGTTGAAAGGTAAACATTGACTGAGTTCTTAACAAGCCTATCGAAAGAAACATTCTAAAATATGATGAATACTTACTTAAATTATCAAATTATCAAGAGATGCTGCACGGTCTCATCATTATTTTTAATCATTTCATAATCATTACCACGGCTGGCGAATCCTTCACCGAATCCTTCAAGTGCAGTATGACCTGACTATTGAAACGATGTAAACAATACTTGCATGGGTGAAGGACGGGAGTAATAGGAACACAACCTTAAGACGGGACCAGGTATAGTTATATAATGCAGCAGGTGATTACAATTGTACAATAAACTAACAAAAACACTATGCAGTGTTGTCGACGCTACAAAACACAGAGAGAAACAAACAAAACAATGCGCATTTTATAAGTTCACCAGTACCTGTAATACGTGTATCAGAACTGAAATGAATGTATTACACAGTTTTATAGTAATCGGACGATACTGCGCAGGACTGCATTGTACTCACTACCTTTCTCACTACTCCGCGTAGTATCTAATCTATGAGCCTTCATTACTAAAATTAAATTTACTGCTTAGTTCGATTGAAATTAATTTTCTGTTTTGTTGTGTATTTCATATAAATACTGTTATTTTCGTTATATTAAAAGAATAGATGTTAAAATGTGTTTAATTTTTGTTGAAATAGAAATTTGTTCTTTATTCATTCTTAGATGCCAATTTTGAAACTAATTCAACTAATGGAAAATATTAAACGCTCTTTAATACTACAGGGCTGGTAAGATAATTTGTCTGCAAGCAAATATAAGCTAAATGATAAGAAAAAAATGGAAGATGGGTATTTTTCTAAAGTTACGAGCACATTAATGAATCATTGATGTTGTTTGTTTCAGAGGTTCGGGAAGGAGGACTTCAGAACTTTTCAGAACTGACTGGAATTGGCAACGCTGGAAGCGAAAAATCCTGAACGGTGAGTGAGCAAGTTTTATTCTTGTAATTTAAGTTCTTGAACAAACCTTTATTTTATAGAGAATGTAAAATATCCTGTATTAAATAAAATACAAGTTGATTCATCACATGCCTGATCTTGTTTGCGATTATATTATATTAAGAACGAAGTAGACTGTTCTGGTGTAAATAATACAAGGTACATGTTAGAACGGACCACAAGTTACAAACTTACCGATTTTTATCGATTATCATCATTTAAATCTCTGACTTATCTAATGGCACTAACATGTTTTTTTATTATGAATCTACTGACTATCACTACTACGTCCATTACGTAATTTTTTTTTAATTACGGTAGATAGTGTAAGTTATGTTAAGGTACATTCCGTTATATTTGACTAAGTTAGATTACGACCATTCGATTAGCTATATATAGTTTACGTGATGATTTTTATCTTATATTAGGTTGTTTTGATTTAATTGTAGACAGCTATACAGAGTGAGGCAACGCAACCGGGAATGAAATGATCATTGCAATAAGTCAACAATTCTGTTTTTTACCATCATTCATAGCAATCGTTTGAAGATCCATAATGTTTATTTAACAATTTTAAGATTATATTTATATCTAATTTTAATTCTTTTTTCGTTATTTTTCTCATTTGTTCTGTTCAAGACATCATGCCGCTAGTTACATTATACAACAGTAATTTGTCCATTTTTATGGTTTTTTAAAATTGTTGTAGTGCATAATTTACGTTATAACATCCGAAATTAACAATATAAAATACCGGAATCAATGTTTTAAATTTTAACCCTATATTTGGGCTAATTACCAAGCCGGTGTATTATTTTAACAGCTATATGAAAATCACTGTTTTTTTTTTAAGATTTGGACATAAATAACAAACGTAGCGGCAATTTCCCTTATTATTCAAGATCTGTGATATACAGGGATACCGCCTAACTGGAGCTGTTGCATCATCATATAGGCAGATGAAATTATTCGGAACTAAAAAGATGATTTGAGTATGTTGAAGTGTTAATTGGAGTTTTTGGCTGGGAAAACGTAGAAACTCCGAGAAAAACCTGCCCTGTCTGCGATTTGTCCATTACGAATCCCACATGGAGTGGGAGATAGAAGACAAATTCTAATTACTTGAGCCAAGTAGCCGCCTGGCAATGAATCACTAAGTTCTGATTTTTTCGAACGTATATTAACCTACCCTGTATTCTAGACTCGATTATCCATTTATTGAAACAATAATTGTTGGAGAGGAATTGGCTATTAATCGTTATTAATTTTAATAAACATGACTTATGTTTGTTAGAATACATTGGTCATAATACACCATCTCGAAAATATATCACAGAGCGGAACATTTACCACCAGTCATAGCAGCATTGTTGCTGTTTCGCACGGACACAGATACTAACAATGTATAGTAAGGATTAAGTAGCGAATGAAGCACTCACCCAGCTTAATTAGAGTAATAGCTGCACTCCTCGACACCACTGACTGACGTGAAGCGAGTGTACGCGGGATGACACGGCATTAATTCGCAATCTTCCACAAACGAAGGAGGTCAATGTTCCTCTGTGTCGGATAGTACTCGCGAGTTACTATTATAATAGGAGCAGTTAAATTATAAATATTTGCATTGTGATTAAAACAATTTTCCCTTGAGAAGAATTCTAAAGAGAGGAAGGAAGTGTCTTACAGAATGTGGGATTCATAAGAACTTTAAACTCATTGCAATTTGAGGAAGAGCGTTATTCTCATATTTTTTCTTCAGTTTGTGTTCAAAAGTGAAAGTGAACAGCTTCGTTTGCTTTCAATGTCATTTATTTTTATTAATTATATTAGACATTTTATCTACAATTCTCCTATAATATGTAACACTCTTACAAAATTTTTGAATTTAAAGACAGAATCAATTCCTAGGTAGAATTATTTTGAGAATATTGTTTTTATGATCTACAGGTTGCTAAAATATGCCAGTAATTGCTTGGGCCTCAGGAAGGTTATTTTCTAGATGACCTTAAAAGAAATGTCAGCATCTGAACAAAGTTAAAAGTACAGCTATCATAGGCTATCATAAAAAGCTACCGGAATAACTGGTATAAACATGTATTAAGGATGCCAAATAACAAAACTGTTTAGAAATACACCGCAAGGAAACCGAGAGCAACTTAGAAACCTATGGATTAGACACCTTTTTCTCTTAACTATAACAGACCAGGAGATATAATCCTAGTTTGTTATTCATGTGATTTTGTTTGTAATCGTAATTAACAAATTGAAGAGATTGAAGCTTATAAGTATTCTTCTTATTCTTCCTTTCCAGGATAAGGTCAATGCGACCTTTTCCGGTCTCAAGTCCATGGCCGTCCCAAATATATTTTTCCATGCGGTTTCTAGGTGTTGATCATTTTGAGTAATCTTGTGTTGTACATTCTGTCTAAATCTTCTTTCCATCGGTATTGAAAATGTCTCCAGTTCACTTCTTATTGACTCATTATGTAATCCATCCATGCGTGTACATCATTTCACGGATCTTAAAAAATTCATTTCGATGCCTGAATGTGTGAGATACCTTTTACGTAAGCACCTGAAATTCAGATCAACTTAAACGAACAGGAACAACCATACTTTTATAAAATCTGAGCTGAGTTTCTCTTCGAGTCTTTCGGAGGGTTCTTCTTATGGAGGGTTCTACATAATTTGATATAGGTTTAATTTATTATATATATCCCAATCATAGCTATATGTTATATCTGAACCAAGCTAGTTAAAGTGTGCTATTAATTCTATTATTTAATTATTGTTTACTATTTTGGCTCTGACTGGCAATTTGCCCTGAAAAGCCATAATTTTAATTTTTGAAATTGAAACTTTAAGATTATAATAGACTCCTAATTGATTCAACAGTAAATGGCTCTTTGTAAATCATCCTCTGACGTCTGTATAATTACCAGATCGTCTGCATACATTAAAATATTAATATAACTTTCCTTATTAATTTGTATTACTATTGGACTTGATTTTTTTCCATTTTCGTATAACCTCATCAAAATATGTCCTATAGATATCAATTATGTAATTTTATGTTGCCATAATTATCGTTTACATATATAAGATTTTTTATATGATTATGTTTCTTAATTTGATCATTGTTCCGCGCCGTAGCCGAGCGGTTAAGGTAGGAAGCCTTGGCGCAGAGCTACGGGACTTGCGCTGGTTCGAGTCTCCATGGGGGAAGAAATTTTCTCATGGTATTTCGGCCAGTATGGGACCGGTGCCCACCCAGCATCGTGAGGCAATTGGGTAGCTACAATAAGTAGCGGCTCCAGGTTGAGAAACCAGCTATAACGGCTGGGGGACTCGACATGCTAACCACATGTCACCCCTACACTGGCTGTTGATCATCTACCTCTGTGATTGACACATGTGGATGTGAAGGTTCAGCAGCCGGCTGGTAAAAGGGGCAACCGCTGAAAAGTGGAAAGACCCTCAATCGGAATTTGATCATTTACCTTTCTTTTGTAGTGCATTGCCTGTAATGTTGACTTTATTTCTTAAATATGACTACAACATTTTACAGATTCTAATATGCTCCATAAAAGCTTTCATAGATGAATGTACTTTATTTTGTAGAATAAAAAACATGTAATCTAAACTAATCCGTAACACATCACTCTACTGAAAGCGAGTTTTACCACCTCTCACAATATTTAAAACCAATTTATATTATAGAGTGGAAGAGGTGGGGTGGGAGGCAGGGGTAGTTAGGGATGGGGGAGAGTGAGTGTAAGGGAATTCACATCATTTGAAACTACACAAACTAAACAATTCCAGCGGGGCTGGCTTTCAGGTGGACAGGATTTAGCCTTTGTACCGGTAGATGGGCCTGTGTTCGATTAGTTTTGTGTTGCGTCACGCCTGATTACTTCGCATCTGTTAAATTAATTGCAGTCAGGGGATTCCCCGTCAAAAGGAATACAAGTGTCACAAACAGGAGAATGTTTCTAGGGATCCTGTAATTTTGTTAACTAAATAATGAGGTTACCAGCCATGCTCTGATTACAGGCCGCCATTACCCACTTCCTAACTTAATAAACAGCCTCAAACTGAATTCTCTTTATGTTGGAATTAATGTTAAAAACTTGTTACATTTTGCGTTTGTTTTATACATCAAGTTAAGTTGCCAGTTTTCTTCTAAGTTCTGGAAAAATCATATGCCTGCAAATAACTGAAATTTTGTTACTAAAACAAAACTTAACAATAGGAGCCGATAACACGTTTAGTTAGACCACTATTGAATGAAACACTATATTATTATATTAACTTCAATAAATATTTAATTAATGATAAACTAGTAGGGACAATAATATTATAAAGAAATTTGTAACAAGAACTTTGATCGTTCATGGCAGGGTTGATTCGAAGGATTTAATTTTAGGGTTGGATTCATTAAGATAGGGTCGGTTTCACCAACAGAGGTATGTATTATATATGGGGAAAATTGGCGTAATACAGCTACATCTGTTGGTGAAATTGACCCTTAAACGTTTTAGGATTTTTTTACCAATATTAATAACCGATGAAATTCACTTATATTTATTAGCTTTAGGCCCTATGTTTACGCAAATATTCACTGTTAACAAATTAAATTTAGGTCCACTGTTAGTAAAGATGATTTTAAACTGCCTCCATATCCCTTGGCTAAGCAATCTCTCCTCTCTGTTGGCCTATATAAAAGACGGTTTATGAATACTTTCAAGATTGTTTTATACATACATAATTTCCAATTTTCTAATGAAAATGAATACATTTTGAATTATTTATCGGATAGTGTATCACCGGAATTTTGAAAAAAAAAATGGAAAGCAAGATTGATTTTATAGTACAAAAAAAAATATTGATATTGTAAGCAGATGGGTATCTTATATTGTCTGTGATGATAAGTGTATTTCATCATGTATTTTGTCGTAAGTTACAATTTTGTAATTCTTAATGTGTAAACAGAATATATTAACTCGGTGTAGATAGCCTATTTCTATCCATACACGCACGTACAAACGAACATTTTTATTTTAAATATAACTAGAATATCTACCAACATTTTTTATTTTAAATATAAGTAGAATATCTATATTTTAATTGACCATTTTATTACATTTAAATATTTAAGAATATTTGAATGTCACAGGAGAAAAAAAAAGTAATATCACAATATTATGGAAATACATATGCTTCAGTTTTTGAACTTTCAATTGGCAGTAATAAACATAAAAAATACGATGAAATCATCGGTTTGAGTTTTGCCATGCTGGTGAAGATGTAGTATTATTTATAACGTCAAAATAATTTTTTATGCATTCTTGGTTTTTGTAACATTCAATGTTTCTTCCTTTATATTTGTGGTCCTCATTACATGGCAGTGTATAATGTTGAAAAAATAGGTGTCTCTAACCACAAGGAATAAACTTATGGATCGACAACCGCCATTTCATAAGTAATGCCACGAGTGATTCCTTGGAAATCAAGAGTGATATTTGTTAATACTATTTAACGAATAAAATTAAGCAGTTTACTAACAAATCATTATTTAAATATAGTTATTTTAAATTATTTATTTGTGTAATGTAAACAGCGATGTTTGAAAACAAATGAGAAATGTTTGGTTATGTTTCATTTGTTCATCACTGAAACTTGATCATGCTACGGTATTTATTGCCAAATAGGATCGCTGTATTGTAAGAATGCACCCTAGTGGAGAAAAAATGAAACACATGAAACTGTATATTATAAACAACATTAAATAAATAAATAAAGCCTGATATGTCCCTTTAGGGCAAAGGCCTCCCTGTACAGGGGTTAAGCTCTATTTGAGAGTGTCACCCGGTGAGCTACTCCGTGGTGAGAAGTTGACTTGGATGTAGCACTTGGTTTGTATACACTGTCTGCTCTGTGATTAGTTAATACACAGTTGGCTCTCCATCGTTCTCCAGCTTTTCCAGCATCTGGCGACTCTGGACCATTGCGCCCCTGCTCGTTCTTTGAAGATGTCAGCCCATCGTCGTCTTGGTCTTCCGCGCTGTCTCTTGCATGTGTACGGGTCCCACATGGTTGTTTTTATTGTCCACCTGTCGTCTTGTATTCTTGCGACGTGGCCTCCCCACTTCCATTTTTTCCTGATGGCTTGTTGTGCGGGATCAGTTGTTGAGGATATCGCTTGAAGTGTTGTATTCGAGATTCTGTCCTTCAGAGTTATGCCTAAGATTTTCCTCTCCATTTTCCTTTGGCATACTTGGAGTGTGTACTTCAGTTTGGCAGTAAGATTCCAAGTTTGGCAGCCATATAACAGTGTTGGAAGAACACAGGTTTGTAGTGTTTCCATTTTGAGTTTCCGGTTGAGTGACTTGTCCAGCAGTATAAATTTCAGTGACCAGAACGCCTTCCAGGCGAGAGCTATTCTTCTGCTTATTTCCTTCTCTACTTTCTGATGGAAGGAGAGTAGTTGTCCTAAGTATATGTACTCGCTTACATATTGAAGATCCATTCCATCGACTTTGATTGGGTTCTCCGGACCATTAGACATAATTTGTGTCTTGCTTTTGTTCATCGAAAGGCCTGCAATTTTGCTAGTTTCTGAGAGCTCTTGTAGCATTGATTGGAGTTGTTTAGGGGATCTGGCGAACAATACCACGTCGTCAGCGATAGGTTATTAATTCATTTTTTCGGAAACAACTCAGTAAAATCATTATTTAAATACACAATTATTGAACACACAAATATAAAATGTGTAGGTCGATGTTATCTGTTCATTATTTGCTATATTCAACATATTTGTTACAGAGTCAGTCACTGCAAAATAATGCTCTAACTTGTTCAGAATATTAAAAGGGAGAAGCTTTTCTAATTTTGGTAATCAAAATTCGATAATTATAGAGGTGAAACACGACTGGATTGGTTGTAAAACAAGATTCATTGAAACGTGATAGGTCATTTACTCCCATTTGGGGCATGAGTTAATAGTCACTGATATAAAATGATTCTTCCTGTTTATCAGGAATTGTACTTAGAAATCCATTGGTAATATTTGTTTTAATCTAATATACAAAAATGAATGTTTGTTAGTTTGTTCGTTTGTACTTACGTGCAGCCATACTGTTGATCCGATTGTGATGGGTTTTTTTTTGAAAAATGTTCAGGAGATTCCCGGGATGAACATAGGCTATAAGAGAGTTGTGATACTCAATTCCTACACCCTTAAATATCGCCCTTTGTAGCGGAAAACGTGAAAAGCATAGTTTTTTGGACGCTTAAATGGCTTACGCTGCCTAAACCATAACAAATACACAAAATTAATGTAAACAGAATTTAACATCTCAAAAAGCTCTACAAAAAAGTCCGCGACAGCATATGTTTATGTCTTATGGATAACTCACAATAACCAGTTTTGTCTTTCATTGATGCCAAGAAGATCGAGACAAGTACATAGATTCCTGTCCAAGCATAGCAGCACATGGCGGGTATTGTTTTATGGATAACTCACAATAACGAATTTTGTCTTTTAGCTCATTTATGCCAAGAAGATCGAGATAAGTAGATTCCCACGCATCACCGTGTAATCAGCACGGGAAATCTTAAAATAATTACGATATACATTTATAATTATTTTTCCTTATACTCATTCAACTAAACATAAAAGCACATTAATTTTCATTTATTTAGGCGTAGCAGCGCATACCGTGTATTAGCTAGCATTATAATATAAATATACGAGTTTAGAATCAAACTCTTTGATCGACCTGTCATCTTGAATGACTCCGAAAGAAATGTATGAGGCTCTGAAAAGTTATCACGAATTTAGCTGAAGAATAAGGTTTTTAACCATAAAGACAGTTATAATGTTGTATTTTCATTGATTTGTTAAAATAATTAATTACGATATCCGTAGTAATTCTGCCCGAGGGCAGGGCTTTCACTGCAATCATAGCATTTTCATGCTATGCTTGCAGCTTTACTAGGAAATTGTAGGTATGGTAGCTTTCCGTTGCTTTCCTAACCGGTGAAGGATGATGATAATGATAATGATAAGGATGATGATGATGGCCATATGATTTCAGGGACCGTTTGGGCCTTAAAGTTTTCCTGACATTTGTCTTACAGATGAGGAAAACATTTACGACATAATTATTTAAAATGAAAGTAAATGAATGTTACCTTTCCATTTAATTAACGCAGTTTAGCTCTGACCCTATAGGAACTTGTACGTACCACACGCAACTCGGGCCTTCAAGTGACATGACTTGTTGGGAGAGAGATTTTAACTATGGATCACATGTACATACTTTTTTGACCGCATAAGGACATGTATAGCCTCCGCGAATGAGCTACCCACTCATCATCAGGGTCTCCTCCGAGACAACAAAGAAATACACCATTCACACACATTCATATTAAACATAACAAGTAAGATAATGATGATTATGTTGCCCAGATGATGTTCGGAACGATTTGGGATTTAAAGGGTCTTGAAATTTGTCTTAAAGGTGAGGAGAACCCGGAGAAAAAAACATCATCCAGGAATATTCTCCCGACCGGAGATCAAACCCGGACCCGCATGCGTTTGAGGTAGCGACGCTACCTCGAGATCACAACGGTGGACTAAAAGAATTTCACAAAACACATTATAATAAATAACAGTGCAAATGTATACGAAAAAGTCAAAATATCTTGTCCGTGATCCATGCAAACGAATCATCTCCAACTCTTTAAATTATATATTTGTCTCGGCATACAAATCTATGATAGTATTTTAGGAGAATCACAGAAACACTTGTGGGAAATGTTATGGAAAAATTAAATATATTCCAGGCTAAATTAAACATTCCACCTTTATAAATGTTGACATTTGGTATTCAGGCATATATGGAAACAAAGCTAATATTTATCTCATTATATGAGAACAGGAGAAATGGAACACCTTATAAACATTATCACGTGACTGATGATTAATATCGAGGTTGTCAGGGGATTTACTCGCGACTCTAAAATGCGATACTTGGGAATCTCAGTTCTCAGTGCACCTTCACAATTATTAATTCACGGATTTGTATGTAGAAACTGACAGAGTGGTGAGGAAATCCATCAGCTTCTTTTTTATGACATACTCTACAGGCTTATATATATAGTTCAGTTGTCCGCGGTGGGTTAGTGGTTATATTCCTTCCCTCTAGTTCCGAGGGATGCCTGTTCAAACCCGGCCGTGGTCGATGGTATTTTTTTAAAGATGGAAAAATCTAAGGGACGAGTCCTCCGGGAGGGACGTTAAGCCATGGGTTCAGAGTCTGAAGATTTTCAGGCTCGTAAAATATCTTAAGCCTGAATAAACATACCTCTAAGCAAAATTTACCGACCTTAACGTCCTAGTAATACCTTAGTTGCCTGTTAGATGTCTCATTGGGTCGGTGTGTTGACCGCATGCCAACCATGACATTTCTGAGCAAATGAGGTAACTAAAAATTAACTTGGTCAAGTAACTACTTACAGTTGATAGACTATGGCTCAGCAATGGGCTACGCTATTATAGATAGGTAGGTAGATGTAGATAGATAGATTGATAGATAGATAGATTGATAGATAGATAGATAGATAGATAGATAGATAGATAGATAGATAGATAGATAGATAGATAGATAGATAGATAGATAGATAGATAGATAGATAGATAGATAGATAGATAGATAGATAGATAGATAGATAGATAGATAGATAGATATAGATAGATAGATAGATAGATAGATAGATAGATAGATAGATAGATAGATAGATAGATAGATATATAGATATATAGATATATAGATAGATATTTTAGTCGGCCGCGATGGACTAGCGTTTATGTTCCTTGCCTCTGGTTCCGAAGAACGCATGTTCAAACCCGGCCGTGGTCCATGGATTTTTTTTTCTGTGGATGGAAAAATCCAAGGGATTTTCGGGAGGTACTTTAAGCGGTGGGTTTCGAGTCCGAAGATTTTCAGGCTCGTAAAAGAACGACAAGCCTGAATAAAAAAAGGCCTCTGTACAAAATTTAGCGAATGTTCCCATCCTAATACTATCTTGGTTTCCTAGAAGTCACTTTGAGACGAAACGCTGACCCCGGGCCGCTCAATGACATCTACCCGAAAACTAGTGTAATTAAATTAGTTGAATTTCTTGCCTCTAGGAGGAGAACGCCCAAGTTTCGTTGAGAAACACAAGGGCTTACTACTACTATTGCTGATGCTGCTCTACCATTACCATTGTTACCATTACCACCACCACATATAGTTTCAGTATACAAATAATCTGTCTTGAAACATTTGTAAATTTCCTTCATATAATAAGGGAATCCGGAATTCTAATATTATAGATTGAAACATAAATTCACAATAACTCTCTCTGACTATTCAAGGATGTATTTTTATTATATATAGCCTAATATATAAAAATGAATGTTTGTTTGTTTGTTTGTATTTTATGCGCTACCATACCGTTCAACCGATTGTGATGGTATTTTTTACAAAATAGTTTCCCTGGGAGGTTACAGGCTATAAGAGAGTTGTAATACTAAACCCCTTTACCCTTAAAATCACCCTTTGTAGTGAAACACTTAAAAAAGAGGTAGCTTTTAGATACTTAAATTGCTTATGCTGCCTAAACCGTAAAAAATACACAAAATTTATGTACACAGAATTGAATATCTGAAAAAAAAATCTACAAAAAATGTCCACGACAGCATATGTTTATTTTTTTTCGAATAACTCACATTAACCATCTTTGTCTTTCATTGGTGCCAAGATGATCCGGATAAGTAGATTCCCGGACAAGTGAAGCAGCGCACGGCGGGTATTCACAATAACGAGTTTTGTCTTTCAGCTCATTTATACCAAGAAGATCGAGATAAATAGATTCCGGGAAACACTGGGTAATCAGCACGAGGTATCTAAAACGAATTACGATAAAATATTATAATTATTTTTCCATTTACTTGTTCAACTAAACATAAAAACACAATAATTATCATTCATTTAGGCATAGCAGCGTACGCCGGATATTAGCTAGTGTGTGTGTATATATATATATATGTGTGTGTGTGTGTGTGTGTGTGTGTGTGTGTGTGTGTGTGTGTGTGTGTGTGTGTGTGTGTGTGTGCCATACTCTCCTGTATCTTATTACAAATAATTGTGTTTTTGATGTGTTAGATATGCCCCGTGGAATGTGAGATGGTGAGTTCTAAGATAATAAAAATTAATTAAAAATTAATGAACTAATCATCACCTGGAGTAGGAACTATGTAAATCATAAAATCCAATACAAACAATATAAATAAGTTTGAGTTACGCCCTTGGTTTATTTAATTTACTCGTTCAAATTTTGAACTGCAGTTTATGATTTTTACAGTAAATACTTCTCACAATCGAAAGTTCATTGTAGATGCCTAACGCACAAACCGTCGAACTCGGTGATTTAGTCGTTATGCTCATTGACTCTAGTCCCGAAGGTTGCGGATTCAAATCCTGCCATTTTCGGTGGAGTTTTAGGATGGAAAAATGCAAGGGACAGGTCCTCCTGGAGGGACTTTATAGGATGATTTTTAAGCTTGTAAAAGAACCAGAATCCTGAATAAAAATACCTATGTGCACAATTTAACGGTGCTTCATCCATCCAAGTAAAACCTTAGTTGCCTACTAGATGTCTAATTGAGGCGATGTGCTAAGCACGTGTCACTTGTTGACATCTGTAGGGAAATAAGCGTAACTCAATTAACTCGGCTAAGAAACTCCCGCTACTCGGGACGTAAATAATAAAATCATAAACAGCATATTACTCTGTAAATAACCCACCGGTGAACATATGCTCCTTATATCAAAATACTTTATCAATACCCTAAAAAACCAATTAAAATGTGTGTGTAGACTTCTATTCCCTACTGTATAGCTAATGTTAAAATTGCTCTTCACGATCTGCTGAATAATAATAATAATAATAATAATAATAATAATAATAATAATAATAATAATAATAATAATATCTGATTGTATTTTATTAAAACGCAGGGGTTAGCGAATTCCAATATAAAATTTAACATGGGGATATCACGTGGAAGTCATTGTTATTGGATTGACATATACATTTTTAAAATGCTGCTAAAATGTACACTGCTTGGAAAGAGGTAATATAAACTTAATGAAAGCCATGAATAAAAAAAAATCCTCTTTTAAATTACAGTAAGAGCCTGCATAAATGTTTCATCATCCTGCTATGAATGGATTCTGGGAAAACATACACTCACTCTATATGCAGTATTTAAAGATCAGCGATAACGGATATTGCGGATCTTCTTAATGTAAAATACTATTCTACCTGAGCTGAAACTTAGTGGATGTAGATAGTTAAAAGTTTTAAAGAGTAAAACTTAATACTGTAGAGATATTTTTAATTCGTGACCAGTGTAGTTTCTTAATTAGAATCAAGACACCGTTTTGATGTAATTTGCTGGTTAGTGTCTCACACTACCAGGTACTGATTTTATATCTTTAATGAATAAAGAGTTTTATTTCTGCAATGTTTAACTTTAAAATGGGTCTCTCAAGTCTGTCAGGAAAGTGATTTATATAAATAGGAAAATACAGAGTCATCGATAAAGGTTGCAGCATTTAAAAAAAATCATATGTCCCTTTGTTATTGAGATAAATTAATAATTTGACCTGTAAAGTAATCGGGAACTCATCGAGTTTGTTTACACGTGGCTGAACTCCGCCCGTGACCTTTAGCCGATTGTGTAATCTTAAAACGTGCAATCTTTACAGATGGAGCTACATTCCATGTCAATGGTCGTGTCAACCGGCATAATTGTAGAATTTGGAGATCTCAACAAACCAATGACATTTGTGAGTATATCAGACGTTCTCCAACAGTAAACGTGTGGTGCGGTTTTATGCACGATCAGGTCATTGGCCTTTTTTTTTTATTGAACAGACTATCACAGGAGATGTTTACTTGTTCGTGCTAGAACAGTACGCTTTCCCGCAAGTAGACCAAACTGAAGAACAAAATAACATAACGTTATTCTTTCAACAAGATGGAGGTCCCCAAACTTTTCCCAACAAGTTCGAGACGCTCTGCATGCACGATTCGGTGGGTTGGTAGGTCCGGACCTATTCAATGGCCTCCTAGAAGCCCCAACTTGGCACTCCTATAATTTTTATTGAGTTACAAAAACTTTGTGTACAGTGAACCGATCAGAGATCTGCAATGTTTAAGGCAAAGGATCACCGACGATGTTGCAACAATCACGCCTGCGATGATCCAGCGCTGTTAGGCCGGAATCGACCATCGGCTGGATGTTTGCAGAGCAACCAACGGACCGTACATATCAACATTCTAATGTAAGAAAAACAACTTTTTCAGTTGATGAATTTAACAAAAAAAGTACTCGTTTTAATACCTCATAGTTCCTGAGGTATGATTGTTTGAAAATGCTGCTACCTTTTTCGATGACCCTGTATAACTAACCAACTCTCTGGCACTATAACACTCGTAGGATCATAACAGCGCGGATATAAGCTCTCCATACATCCCTATCTAGAGCTAATGTTTTCCAAATCGTGGCTAATCTTATTCCCTTATCTCATCTTGGCCTACATAGTTGGCGCTTTCCATCAAGTTTAATTACGATCTTCCAAGCAACTTCTTTCCATCTGCATTCGTGCCAAATGTTCTGCCCATCGCAGTATAACAGACTCAACTGTTCTTATTATAACTGGTTTTCTCATAAAAAAATCATATAGCTCAATTTAATATAATTTTCTCCATTCGCCTGTCTGTTCATCTCTCTTTGGTTCAAATTTTTTCCTAAAATCTTTATTCTGAAAGACTCGTAAACTTTTTCTCCTCTCTTAAAGTAAAAGGACGTTTCCCATCCATTTTGGAGAATAATATATTTATGTATTTTCAGTTTAATGTTATTTGAGAGACGTTGGGACGACAAGTGTCCCTGTATTGCAAAAATTACGCATTTCCGGAATTGAGCATATGCTTAATTTATGTGTATATCTTATTCCTATTTGTAATTATTGTTCCTAGGTATTTGAATTCAGCCGCTTCTTCAAAATTTTCATAATTCGTCATTAACTGGCCATTTTCATTACGTAGTGTATTTCGACGCGTGAAGATGTATTTAGCTTTATTCATGCTTATTTTCAATCCAAATTTCTTAGTTTTACTCAATAAAGTTTAGTCTTCAGTACCTCCTCGATATCGCCAAATTCATCAGCACAAACTGGCATCTTATCAATACCATTGCGTGTTAGGCCTTCTTAATAATCTAAATATTTGATGGCATGCCCTAGTAAAAATTGAATATTAGAGGAAAGAGTGCATCTCCTTAATTTTAACTCGTTGTGAATTTCAAAACTATTTGAAAGCTGTTTACCTACACGAACCCTACTCTATGTACCACTTTGACACAATCGAGTAAGTGTAACTAACTTTTTTAGGAATTCCGAACTCCAACGGGAGACTGTACACTTTTAATAGTATGTATTTTTGAATTGTTAAAATAATTCGTGCACAGTACCTTTATATTCCCGTCTATTTTCTAAAATCTGTCCTATACTAATAATCTGATCTATTGTAGACCTGCTTTTTCTCAATGAAAGTTGATGATCGCCTACTACTTTATCAGTATATGGAGTGAAACTGCTTACTAATATATTTCTTAGAATTTTGTACGCAGTTAAAATTAGACAGATGCCCCTGTAGTTGTTGAAATCAGTTGTATCCACTTTCTTGTAGATTGGTACGATAATAGATTCTTTCCATAAATTTGAAAGAGCCTCTTTTACTCGAATCATAATAAATGACTCCTGTATCTTTTCAATCAATTTTTCTCTCTCTTATATTGTGAGTTCTGCAGGCATACCATCCGAACTTGATGTTTTATACATACCGGTATTTAATTTTTCTATCGTCATTTGTACTATCTAGTGCGCTTGATTGTGTCTAATATTTCTGCGTCTGAATATCATCCTCTTCAATATCCTGTTCTGCATATATAATTAATAGCTGATTAAAGTAATTTTCCATCTATGTCAAATACTCCTGTAATCTACATGCATATCCCCATTTTCATTCCTAGTTACATTTGTTCTAATCTGAAACTCTTTCCTCTATTCTAAATCGCTGATACAATTCTCTGATGTTCCTATAATATTTCAAGTTCATTAATCTTATATTTGAATTATTCCCTCTTTTTACTCTTTAATAACCTATTAGTTTCCCTTCTGACGTTACTCAGTTGTAGTAAGTTTACTTCATTTGTCTCGTATAATCAATTTTTTGCGCGATAGTGCGATTTGTCGTACTTACAGCAATGGCAACTATGACTGAAGTTCAACTTCCTACATATGGGATTGCCAACCTAAATACCTATACTGTAATATTACATTTACACCCATGTGCGGGAAGTAAAACAGCTGCCCTCTATGTATACTAAGTGCAGTGTATATACAAAACATATCCAAAAGGTAGTATTAATATACATTGTACGAAACAAATCACTGCATTTTAAATTAACGGAACTTTATTTGAAACAATATTAAACAATAAATACGTATTTGTGGCCATTTTATCAATAACATTGGTCTCACTGCCTCCTGTACTTTCAACTATTAAACACTGTTAACGTTACTCAATTGTTTATAATGAACGCACATATTTCCAACAAAGATGTTATTATATTAGTACTATTTATTATATTGAAAACAGCATCGCGCAAACAAATAAAGTACAACGCACATTTGTGAAGTGTTTTACAGAATATCGGAAATTAAAAAACCTTGTTATCGCGCAAAAAAATAATGTACAATGCACGTTTGTGAAATGTTTTACAGAATCTCGGAAATTAAAAAAACCTCGCTATCGCTCGGTTTTTAAACATTTTCCTCAATTCTAAAAATACCATTTCCCAATATTGTATCGTAGTATACTATTTCCTACCATTGTTTTCTTTATAATTTCGGTACATTTTTCATCAAATCACATCTTGTTTTGCCAGTTTTTTAAATAACCTATTCTTTCAAATACTGACAATTTAATAGTTTCTCTTATTGTCCTCCCATTCTATATTTACAGCGGTTTATTCTTCGTTTGCCATATTTTCATCCGAATATTCCAATATTACAAACCTATTAGGAATTTTAATCTAATGTTCTTGCCACAATTCATCATTTTTCAAGTTTAATTAACTTTTTTCAGAATTTCAGTATAAATTAATTAAGAATTACAATTTTGTCCGGTTATTGAAGAGTTATAGAGTTAGAAAACTCACAGTATCACACACACACACACACACACACACACATATATATATATATATGAAGGGCTTAGGGCTGTAACATGATTAGCCACATTCTATTACGAAATGTTATTTATTACAATGATAGCTAATAAATGTATTGAAATGTCCATAAAATCATTTGTAAGTGCGACAGTGAAGAGTTAAAAGATATAGACACAATTTATTAACAGCAATACAGCCCAATTAATATTTATAATTTTTTTAAACATTAATATCCTTATATGTCAGAAAGAACAATATGTGGCTTATCAGGTTATTGTCATAAGCCCTTCCAGTATATCTGTAGAGCTCGGATTTTTATGCCCTATATATATATATATATATATATATATATATATATATATATATATTTAGTAACTTAAAAGATACTTCAAATTGTAAAAATAAAGTACTAGAACTACTTTAGGGCTTACAGATCTGATTACAAATTTCCTGATATTTGTCTTACAGTAAAATCATATAATATTATTATTAGCATCAAATTGGATGTAAGAATTATTATGAAATAAATGAATTAATGTTGACTACAGTAAGTACATTTATTTACAAGAAAGTAAAATTATCATTTTCCGATGCCCTGATAGTTCACCGCTGTGGTCTAGAGGTAGCGTGCTGCCTTGTCACGCAGCGGGCCCGGGTTCGATTCCCGGTAAGGAGAGGCTCTTGGGTGACATTTCTTCGGAGTTCATCCTCACGTGTAAAACAAATGTCAGGAAACGTATGTTTCAACGGTCCCCGAAAATCATTATCATCATCATCATCATCCTTCATGGAGTTGAAAGCAACGGGAAGCTACCTCACCTATAATCCCCTAGTAAAGCTGCAAAGCATTACATGAAAATGCTGTGATTGCAGTGAAAGACTTGCCCTCGGGCAGAATTACTATGGATGGATGACCTGATAAATTTACGAACATCTACAGAAAATTCTGGAAAACTGCGAACGCCGAATTACGTAAATTTAATTAAAAAAGGCAATTTAAAATACTGTACCAATGGCTAAACAGTTTTTGGATGCTTTTGAAATCCAGAATAGGTTGAAGCAAGGAGATGCACTATCTCCTCTACTATTTAATTTTGTACTAGAGCATGTCATCAAATCTTTAGAGAATGAGGAAGGCTTACAACTCAATGGTATTAATAAGTTGTTAGTTTATGCTGATGATGTAGTATTATTGGCCGATAGCGAGGAGATACTAAAGGACAACACGCACACACTATTGAGTAACACTAAAAAATTAGGACTGGAAGTAAATATCAATAAAATTAAATATATGGTCACACGTAGAAATACATTATATAATGGAAATGGACAGCTAATGACAAATGAGGGAAATTTTGAGGAAGTGGCTGAATTCAAATACCTAGGAACAATAATCACAAATAGGAATGAGATGCACAAAGAAATTAAACATAGGCTCAATTCTGGAAATGCATGCTATTATGCATTACAGAGACTCTTGATGTCCCAACTCCTTTCAAAAAACGTTAAACTGAAAATATATAAAACTATTATTCTACCAGTTATATTATATGGATGCGAAACATGGACTCTTACTTTAAGAGAGGAAAGGAGATTACGAGTATTTGAGAATAAAGTTCTTAGGAAAATTTTTGGACCAAAGAGAGATGAACAGACAGGTGAATGGAGAAGACTAACAAACAATGAACTACATGGTCTTTATAGGAAGCCAGATATAATGAGAACAGTTAAGTCTTGTAGACTGCGATGGGCAGGACATGTTGCACGTATGGGGAATGAAAAACTTGCATGGAAGCTTCTTGTAGGAAAGCCAGAGGAATAACGTCCAGTTGGTAGACCAAAAATGAGGTGGGAGAATAACATGAACTATGATTTGAGGGAAGTAGATTATACAGGAAATGATTGGAAAACATTAGCTCAGGATAGGGATGTATGGAAAGCTTATGTCCGTGTGGCCATGAACCTCCGGGTTCGATAGTGCCAGTGAGTAAGTAAGTACCAATGAATAATATAGGAATTTTAAACCGATTTGAACTTTTCCATGTGCTATAACGCTTCATGAAACTTGTACTTATTTGATATATATTTATTCCTTGGAAAATACAGACATTAAACCTACAATACAAGGAATTATTTAAGTTATTAACAATATTTACATTTGATTATTATAATCAAACATAAAAACTAAACAGTGGTATGAAAGGATATAAAATATTCTGATCTCTTCCTTCTTAATCTATTGAGGATAATTGCGCTCGGTGGAGCATGAAATCCAAAATAAATCCAATCGGATTTGAGGACACGGTGTAAAGAGATAAATTTTATTTGGGTATGAGGCCTGTGTAACACAGTGTAGAAGACAGCTATAAGAACGCAGGTTGATTAGATCGCGTGACTTAATTGGATAATTATGACAACATCCACATCGAAATGCTTTCAAAATAATTAGCCTTAAATTGCTCATACACTCTAGCAGAATTATGCTCTAATTCGCACGTACAGGTGCCACGAGAATCAATTTGTTGATTGAGCACATCCCCAGTCTAGTATTCCATTGATTCTGCTTCAAAAATTTAAAAGAATCAAATTTTGTAATTACTATTTATAGAATGAGTTATGAAAGTTATAGCATACAAAATCAGAGTAGTGCACAGTGGAAATCAAATCAGCATTAATGATATACAAATACATGCCACAATTTCTTGTCTCTCTGTGTCTAAATTTTCCTTTGTATAGTCCAGTTCTGGTAACTGTAGCCGGCTTGGTGAATTCTAAGGCGCGTGACAGCAGGGAACATTGCCGAGTGGTGGGAGGGAAGTAGTAGCCATGTAAAAAAAATATTAGTAATAATAATAATAATAATAATAAATGGTTATAAAAACAACGCTATAAAATATAGAATTGAATTGAGTAGCAAAATAATATCATCGTTAAATTCCATATAGTGGGATAAGCATATTTGGAAAGACACAAAAAAATATATTGGTACAACATTGGTGGAATCTGTTGCAATGTATGGATGTGAGGTATGGACAATCAATAAGTACTACAAGAATAGAGTAATAGCTCTAGAAATGGATTATTTAAGCAGAAGTGCCAGAAAGTCAAAATTAGAACATGTCACAAATAAGGAAATTAGAAATATAATGGAAGCAGAAGAAAACATAATTGAATGAATTGAGGAGAAGGAATTAAAATGGTTAGGACATTTTTAAGAATGGAAGATGAGCGATGGCCAAAGCAACTATATCAATGGCATCCGACTAGAAGGAGGAAGAGAGGGAGACCGAAGTTAGCATGGAAGGAAAACATGAAGACATTAATGCAAGCAAGAGGGCTAAGCATTGAAAATGTCCAAGATCGTAGGCTTTCGAAGTTTGGCACGGGAAGACGGCAGCAGCTGTAAAAAAAACCGAAGATAGATAGATAAAAACAACACAATTCTTTAATTAACACTACAAGCATATGAGAAGATATAAGTAGTAGTAGTAGTAGTAGTAGTAGTAGTAGTAGTAGTAGTAGTAGTAGTAGTAGTAGTAGTAGTAGGACTTTATTAGACAAAAGTAAGATATTTACAATATTATTTACAAATATGGGTCGCACGGGCAAAATATAAGTAATCACTAACATCACCCCTTGGGATACCTCGGTCGTCATGACCATACTACCAAGTCCTAGTTCTAGTCCTCCCTATCCTATGTTTACGTCCACGTTCAAGTTCACGGTCCTTAAACCAACACCCCAGGGAGAGGGTGTTGGAGTTAGCAGTTCTGGGAATTGCTGAGCTACATAGTACATCAGGTCGCTCATTCCTGACGACCCCACAGTTGGTCCACGGGCTCCATGAGCCTAGCCGGGAGGACTGCTGTCGCAGATCCACCGACCATTCCCCTGTTCTGCCTCCAGGGACGTGTCCTGCAGCCGTTGTGAGACCGGCTAGGGCTACAAGCCCAACAGTGTGAGACTTTTAGTACATCCAGGTGCTCATCTCCTGGCGACCCCACAGTTTGTTGACGGGCCCGTAGGCAGAGCCAGGAACCAGTACAGTTGCTCCCCTCTGCACTGGTTCGAGCCGAGCCCTGGTGTGCCCCCAGGGACGCCTTCTGCAGCTGTTGTGGGTCAGCACGGAGCTCGCAAGCTCCAACAGATGAGCAAATAGTACGACAAGGCGCTCAACTCTTACCTACTCCACTAATGGTTCACGAGTCCCTTGGACTTGACCGGAAGGACTCTCTACAGATCGACCGACCTTTCCCCCAGTGCACCAGCTGGGATCGTGTTTGGTTGCTGAAGTACGAGCTATATAGTACGTCAGGTCGCTCGAGTCCTGACGACCCCACAAATGGCCCGCGGGTCCGGACTGGACCTAGCCGGGAGGAATGCAAGCAAACCACCGACCGTTCCCCTATCCGCCACCCGGGGACGCGTCCTGTTGCTGTTGTGAGCACAGCTGGGGCCCGACGGACCAGAGAACAAGTAGATAAAAAATCAACGTGTATTAAACTACTCGTATTATGTTTTCAAAACTGGGCATAGTTGCTGACAGTACCTGCAACTCGCCATCCCCTTTTACCGCACCATACAACATAGACGGCTCAAATGCGACTAAAGAAGCCAGAACTGAACTGCAGGTACGTTTACGTGTCCCAAGTCTCCCGGGCTTTACAGACTTATCGGGTGAGGATTTCTAATTTTTAATCCAACACTTTTTTGTCCTGAACATTGCCCCAGCCACCAGTTTATCTTTAATGGAGTTCCTTCATTACGACTACTTTATTTAATAGATGACATTAATAGAGCAGAAGTTATATTAAAAACTATTGGTCATCAATGATTTTGAAGAAAAAAATTATTCACGATCGAGAAAAATCATCTCCGTTCCAAAGCGGATTTGTTCCTAAAAGATCTGCTCGTGTTCCTTTTCCACTATTTTTTTTAATTGACGCGGGAAAAGCGTCTCTTAACTTCCTCTTCGAAATAAGCCGTATTGTAGATTTTTTTGTGCTGGGATAATTTCAGGAATTCTAAATTAGATATACCCGTTTAAGGAGTAAGCGCAGTTGTTGACGGAGGGCACTGCAGTCGTGTTTATGCAGGAATAGAACACGTGACACTGCTATCTACGAGTTCAGAGGGGAATGGGACGTGGGACGCTGACAGTATACACTGCCTTATATGACGATACGTGTAGCAACAAACAGAGCTTCGTAATTCTTCCGCCTGCAGAGATATTTTGAATGACTAATAGAGCGCATTGTGGACACTACTTCATAACACATTAAAGTATACAATTTTAGACAGACCAGAGGCAGGGCTTCCAGACTATCGAATGGATAATAATAACAGCAATAATAATAATAATAATAATAATAATAATAATAATAATAATAATAATAATAATATTAATAATAATATTATTAATAATGAAAATAATATGATTATTATTATTGTTATTACTATATTATTATTATTATTATTATTTTATTATTTTATTATTTTATTATTATCATTGTCCAATGCCACCAGGCTAAGGACATTTCTGGCATTCTGTCCTGACATTGAGGCAATTTTATCCCACTTCTGTGGCTGTAGAACCTGTAAGGTGTAGTTACTTTACCGCAATGAAATGATGGGTTATAAATGGTAACGAAGCACCAGGAGAGTAATTGAATGAGTCATTTCGAAAAGGGATCGTCTACAGCTGATAAAATTTTACAGGAGAGGGGGAAAAAATACTGATTCAACTTGTTAAAGATGAAGCATTGAATCTGATATTGTTACGAAATAAAGTCAGAAATTTTAGAGGAATAGTGTAATTGATCCGTTTTCATGTGAAAACGATGGAAGTAAGTATGTAAAACATAGAATAACGAAAGAAGTGAATTTCAGAAAAATAGTAGATGATCCCTTTTCGAAATGACTCATTAAATTAAACCTAAACTTAACCTCAATTAGAGACCATGGGCGATAACAACGATTTTCCCTTTAGGGAAAAAATTCTGGATCTTACCGGGAATCGGACTAGGGACCTCATGAACTGCAGTCTGAAGCTCTGACTACAGGTCTATCATGCTGGTCATAATAAGAATAATATAAATCAGTCCCGCGCCGTAGCCGAGCGGTTAAGGTAGGAAGCCTTGGCGCAGAGCTACGGGACTTGCGCTGGTTCGAGTCTCCATGGGGGAAGAAATTTTCTCATGGTATTTCGGCCAGTATGGGACCGGTGCCCACTCAGCATCGTGAGGCAATTGGGTAGCTACAATAAGTAGCGGCTCCAGGTTGAGGAACCAGCTATAACGGCTGGGGGACTCGACATGCTGACCACATGTCACCCCTACACTGGCTGTTGATCATCTACCTCTGTGATTGACACATGTGGATGTGAAGGGCCAGCAGCCGGCTGGTAAAACGGCAACCGCTGAATAGTGGAAAGACCCTCAATCAATCGGATAAATCAGTAAAAATAGTTATTAATTGCAATGGCCAAATAATATTGACGCTTTTACTGTGTATTAGAAATTATTATAACATTTTAGGGAATCATGTGGTTAGTGTAATGAAATCCCGTACCTTTATTTTTAGTTTTTCTATTGGACGTAGTTATACTTCCTCATTCAAGTATGTGTTTAAGCTGACCTGACCTGACATTCAGAGAAACAGATGTTAATCAAACATACAAACCCTTACTAGAAAGACACCGCTATTCCATGTAGTACTTCGAATTTTTCCTATAAAATGTGTTATAGTTGTAACCTTCCTGCTTGCCAATATCGGTGGTTCAATGTAACCGTTCAGCGTTTATATTTCTACTCGCTTTCATTCGCTATCCTCCCACCATAACTTAAACACACGAAAATTTAACTCTAGCTGTTCCTCTAATTCGAACATCTCACCAATCCTCATATTTCGTTGTTTCAGCCACCCGACTCTGGAATTCCCTCCCCCCATATATCAAGGATTGCCCGATCCAAAAACAGTTTAAAAAGAAATTAACTTCATATTTCCTTAGACAATATAATATATAACCGTGTTCCATGCATACTTTTATAATTCCTTTATATTTTAAACTTTATTTACGAAGCCATTTACTTAATCTATTTATAGGTTATTACTTTGTTATTATTATTATTATTATTATTATTATTATTATTATTATTATTATTATTATTATTATTAATATTGTTATTTTTCATCGTTTCCCTTGTTAAATTTATATTGTGTAGTCTATATCTATTATAAGATAAAAATTTAAAATATATACCTTTTGGCAGGTGCCGTCGGCCAAAACTGTGTTAAAATATTTTGTTTAAAATGTTATGTTGAGGACGACGGCACCTGCCAAGAGATACATATTTTAAGTTTTTATCTTATGACTATTCACCTCAACGGAATTTGATATGAATTTTATTAGTGTTACATATGTTATGTATCATTAATCATAATTTTATTGTATATATAATTTAACCCTGGTGAAGTGGAATAGAAGACCTTATGGTCTTGACTCCATCAGGTAAAATAAATAAATAAATTAAATATTAAATACTTTCTTACGAGGTTTTGACTACATGCGCATATCATTATTAAATATTGATATGTGTTTTGAAGACAGTAGAGTGTATTCTTACGGGAAGGGATAAAATTCTTAATTGATGTAGAAAGAAGGGATGGATTCTAGGGTTTAATTGGATTCCTAACAATCCGGTCTCAGAGGTGTTGTTTAAGTCCTAATTACAACCTTCACTAAAATATCGTTAATTAATATTCCGATTGCGGTTAATTAATTTATAAATGTACCAGTTTAATAAAATTTGTCTTGTTCTTTAAGTTTCACTTTCATTTAAGTCCGCCTCTCTTTCCGCCCCTCTGAATTTCATCCCATTTCACTTGTAATAACATGCTTGTTTGTTCTACATTTTCTCATTTAATATTGGTTGTTTATTTGGTAATTGCATTGTTTTTCACAAGTTTGCAAGTGAATAGCACAACGTTTTTGATACAATGTTATGTTAACATTAATAAAAATCATAGTTAAACTCCATTCAGGTGTTTGTTATAATATTACAATTATATGTAATACAAATTATAAAATTATGTAAATTATAGATCCGTTTCCTTAACTTCTAAGACTATTCCCATCATCAACAGTACCTGCTTAATTCTGCTGACTATTTAACTCGTGCCCCAAATGGGAGTCAATGACCAATCACATTTCAATGATTTTTTTATTTACAACCAATCACAGTCATGTTTCGCCTAAAATTTACCAACTAAAGTTTATCATAATGAAGAAAGCACCTCTTTTTTAACATTCTGAATAGGTCATAGCATTATTTTGCAGTGACTGACTCATTACGAAACAGATTATTTATATATATATATATATATATATATATATATATATATATAGTGCATTAATGTCAACACATACCGCATGCGGGAGTTAATATAAAAACATTTGTAGCAATTGATTATACCACCAACAAAAAGAAACCACTGTTTGTACTTTCTTAAATGTATTTTTTCGCAGAAAAATATAATTGTCATAGGACATCAGAAATGAATTAATATACAGTTTGATGTGTTTCATATTTTCTCTACTAGATTGCATTCGTACAATATTGTGTTCCTTTGGCAATAAATAATATGATCTGCTTGCAGTGACGAACAAAAGAAGCAAATGAAGCCTACCAATCGTTTCTCATTTGTTTTCAAATATCGCCGTTTGCATTAAATATATAAATATTTTAAAATAACTATATTTAAATAATGGTTTGTGAGTAAACAGATTAATTTTATTCGTTAAATAGTCCTAACAAATGCCACTCTTGATTTCCAAATTCTCTATATAAATTCACTCCTCACTTCGTGAGTCGTGAATTTATCGATAATTTGGAAATAACTCGAGGTATTACTTATGATGATTTGACTAGTGCCGAAAGGTATAGAATTTTTTTAATAGTCTAAGAAGTTGAGGAGACGAACCTTTAATGTACATAATGTTATATTATAAGTTTAATATAATGTTTTGATACCAAATTATAGAACATTTGTATTTTCCCTGTGATGTCAAAACAAACCATAACATGTTAAACAAACTCATGTTTTCTATTCCATAAGGCTTAGGATTATCAAGTTTGTACTTGTTGAAAACTTGTTATATTTATTTTACCTGTCAAATGATCACTATGGTACAAGCAGAAGGGAAGCAATATAACCACAACTTACAGATCGATAAATCAATCAGTCAAAGGTTCAAATTTGAAATATTGCAAACCTGTATTAACCCACTATTATTATATGGATACCAGACTTGGGCTTGTATGCAACGATAGATAGAAAGGCTAAGAATATGCCAGCGAAAAATGGAAATAAATATTTTGAGCATCAAATTATTCCACATATTGCCTAACTTGGAGCTTAGAGCAAGATACAAGATGAAAGTCTTGGGAGAACTCAAGTTAAGATGAGATCATGCTACTAGAAAGAAAGAAGACAGGCACACCTATACTACAAAAATGTGGAACGTTTCGAACTGGAATAAATAATAGTTTAAAACACTAAAACAACACGGTTTATTTAAAAACCGAACTAAAAAATGAAAAATTTTAATTTCCAACACGCTTGGGATAAAATTAAAGTGGTCAACAAAAAAGTCATCTCCAACACATCTAGAATAAAACTAGTTATCTTCAAAAAAACTAATTTTTACCATCAAAAGCGTGGGGTGCTTTTATGGTTTTTACGTTTTCTCCTTAGATACTTTACTTTTACCAATGTCTGTTTATTATCAAATATATTAATTGATATAGAGCACCCCACGCCTTTGATGGTAATTTTTTTTGTAGATAACTATAATTTTATTCTAGATTTATTGGAGATGATTTTTCTGTTGACCACTTTAATTTTATCCCAAGCGCGTTGGAAATAAAAATTATTTTTCATTTTTTAGTTCGGTTTTCTAATAAAGCGTGGTGTTTTGGTTTTTTATAAACTATTATATATATATATATATTATATATATATATATATATATATTATTTTTATGTTTAGTTTCATTGATTTCCATAAACCGGAATACCATGAAAATTTAATTGCTTACGATATTTTTAGTGTCTACGTGCGAATATAATTATATTTTTTTTAATTATTATTATCTAACATTATTATAATATTTTTCAATATTTTAATGTAGATAAATAGTTACAGTTAATCATACCCTTCTCATATTTTTTGGATAAATTACAATGTGGTAAGTTTACAAAATTGTCATTAATATTTTACAGAATACGATAAATTTCTTTAAATTCGATACTATTGTAGTATGAGCTAATAGTAATACTCTTCTAAAAAAATCCTCCGGGCCGGATGTGAACCAGCAATCTATGGATTACTGAAATTATATACCACTACTGTCCACCCCTCTACCAACTGAGCTACCACAGGATATAATATAAATTCTTTACAACGATGGACTAAAAGTCGATACGTCCGCAACCTATTATACCGGTCTTTATTTTTTTGATGTCCTGATAATCCTGGCTAGGATCTTAGAAAAACATTATGAAATGATTGTATTGCCATTGGTCCTTTACAAGTATACAAAGTTTCAAGTAAATCCAATGTTTTTAAGTGGGTGAAAAACATGTTGAAAGATTCCGTTACATAGATAGGCAGATACAGGACTAGCTAATATAAAGCGTAAAAAGGAGAGGCCGTCCTAAATGCAGATGATTTCCAGACAGCAGTGGGGTCAAACTCGACATGGATCCTCAAGGACAGGATGCAATGGAAAATCCTAAGGAGAGATATCAAAATCTAAAACTTGTACAAAAAAGCTTCAGAACCGTAGGTGGCATGTTAGAGGAACGAAAGTATAGTGAGATAGGAGGCATAATGAAGCCCAGTAACCAAGAAACACACTCGAATGTATTGTCTCCCCACGTGAGTCATACCTATAAAAGAAGGAAACTCTAGACCTGAAAGGACTTTACGGGTTTATATTTATCTTTTTTATCTTTAACCAAAGCTTGCTAAATAAACTCTTTGTTTTTTTATTCCTCAAGGCTTAGAAATTGTGCGTGTTGAAAACTTTTCGTCTTGGTGTTAACTGTCAAAACGATCACAATGAGACAAACAAAGGAAAAGTTATACGCATTAATATTAAACATTAATTTCAAAATCATCCTTAACTGGTATTAAATCAAGACCGCAGTACTTTAATGCAAATAATATTTGTATTAAGGTATGTTTGTCAAATATAGTATAATTCAATACTTTGATCGTGTGATTACGTATTACACGGTGTTTAAATTTAATCAGTTTAAAAAATGCAAAACTGTACTCGTGTTCTTTTTTTATGTTTCTATGACAAACAAACAAACAAACAAACAAAGAAACAAACATACAAAAAACTAAAAGTCCTTTGATAAAGCGTCCGTCGCCGTTAAACTGTGTGACGAATTCCTCAGCAATCGAATTTATGACCCTATTTTGCTAGTGTATGGAATAGCCTTATAAAATTTATTTTCTTAAATTGGATACATTCGATTTCTGCTACCAACTTATTTAAGTAGGAGTGCAGTGAAAAAAAAATCATGATTAACCGTAAGTCATTATTTATTACCTATTTCCATATTGTTGTACTTACTCTTACTTACTTTCGCACCGGCACTATTAAACCCGTAGGTTCATGGCCGCGCGAAAATAAGCTGTCCAATCTTCCCTATCCCGATCTAATGATTTCCAATCATTCTCTTCATAATCAACTTCGCTCAAATAATAGTAAATATTATTCACTCACCTCATTCTTGGTCTATCAACTGGACTTTTCTCTCTGGTTTTCCTACAAGAAGCTTCCATGCACGTCTTTCATTCCACATGCGTGCCACATGTCCTGCCAATCGTAGTCTATGAGACTTAACTGTTCTCATTACATCTGGCTTCCTATAAAGACCATGTAGTTCACTGTCATGTAGTCTTCTCCATTCATCTGTCTGTTCATCTCTCATTGGTCCAAAAATGTCTTTAAGAACTTTATTCTCAATACTCATAATCTCATTTCCTCCCTTAAGGTACATACATAAGGACTTTATTAGACTAAAAGTAAGATACATAAAATGCTATTTACAAATATGGCAGTAAGCCGTACGTGCTGTTGACTGTCCGTTACAGTAAGTTGTTTGGTAATAATATACTTAAAAACATAATAACATTACAATTAGATAACAATACAATTACATTATAACGGTACATTCACTTAGTTATGTAGAATTATTAAGAATAAATGGTATTGCAATTTGTTAACATATTTATTTATTCATGAATGAGTGTTGTTCTTATTTTCCGCGTTTTGTCCAGAATTCTACCCACGTTTATCCAATTTTCTTGGCTTACTAATAACTCGTAGCATGCCAATCTTTCACGATTTGAATTTAGAAATCTTTCCGGTAATAACTGACGCCTCGAATATTCCAAATCGTTACATTTTCCTAATATATGTATCTCGTTTTCACAGCTCCTGCACATTGGACATATTCGCATATCGTGATCGTCGCTAATTTTTAAAAATTTCCATGCCCCTAACCTGAACCAAGCAAGCCCTTAAAGTAAGAGTCCATGTTATTGTACATGTAAAAATATATGGGAATAATCCTAGAAAGTTATTAAATATAATGATTGAAAATAGTGAAATAAAAATAAATGTTCTTCCTTTATTAATATTTTTATAGCCGATTAATGTTTTAAATTCTTTGTGTAGGGCATCTAAGATTGAATTTCACAAGATGAAATTTCGGGAAGGAATATGTCAAAATGTTGAGGGGATGATTATTAATCCTAGAAATGTTCTAATTCAATTTAGTAATTTAACAGAAATTTAAATACCGATTGGTCCAAAATATACTGATTCATATTTCCATTGCTTTATTAAAAAATATATAATAAATTAAACCAAGTATCTGATAGGATACATAGCCAATTTAAGGGTTAATTAAATTGTAGGCCTTTGCATACATTGCGACGAAGCAAACGTGACAATTATGCATTTTTAATTTTGGGTTTTAGGTAAACTTCCACTTCTCTTGGTCGGATTTTTATGATTTTTTTTGAGAATATCCTCCCTGTTTATTTTAATAATATTTATTGAGTTTCATTGCGAAACAACGAAAAATGGAACCGGTAGAGCGATTTTTAAAAATTGGATTCAGGTGAATTATTATACCAGTAGTACAATTATACTGGTTAACGAACTGGAACTTACATATCTTAAATTAATTGGTATATGCAAAGATAGGTTCCGATGAAATGCAAACTCTAGAGATTTCACACACACACACACACAATTATATATATGGAAATGTATTTCATAAGGAGAGCAGCACGATGTTCTAAATATAAAAAAAAAATACTGTCGTTTGAGAAAAAAATAGATATTCAACATATACGATATAAGGAATTTAATTGGTATGGGCATGTACGGCGAATGCAAGAAGAAAGGTTACCCAGGAAAGCATTGGAATGGCGTTCACCTGGAAGAAGAAGAAGGAAATGAAGACCTCGAAACTCGTGGATGCAAGAAATAAGAACTGGAATGAGAATAAGAGGACTGGAGGGCATGGAGTGAATGGATAGAGGCGAGTGGAGAAAGAAAATAAAACTTTAATCACAGAAAGATGTGTAAACATTAAAAATATGTATATAAGTAAAATAAATAATATATATACACACACACACATTTTGGTCATGATCATTTTCGCTGTTTATTAGAATGAATATCGGTGAAGATACGTAAAACGTTTTCAAAAGTATTTTTATGAGAACCTCAAAAGCTTGAAACCTTAGGAATTCGATAAAATTAAAGAGCTTAATTACGTTATTTATTGATGGTTTAATATATATCATATCGCTAAATCAATTAGGCTGTGTTTATGCGAGTACTTGTGTGTGTCATGAGACGCGCAGTAGAGTAATTGGTTAAGGCACTCCCTACAACTGGAGAGTCGCTCGATTCCCGATGGGATCACGATTTTTAGTGACCTAAATCTTCTGGCGGCACCATTGCCCTGGGATCCGTCTTGCTTCTAAAGGAAATGTGTACCTTACTCTGTTCTGGGGAACGGGTATAAGCGGCCGACACATAAACCTGACAACCCGGCTAACATTTCCTGCCAATTTTCTATAAATTGGAAACTCAACCTTCTACTATCTCAAGGGCCTCCTAGGGCCTGTTCTGTGATCACTTTACATTTATATATGCAGCATGTTTTTATTTCTTTCTTATATATAGACGCTTTAACATCTAAGGACATATCGCGCCTTTTTATTTATTTAATTTTGTAATGGTGTTATGAAATGAGTTTTATTAATGAAATTCCAATACAACTTTTTGTCTGAAGACTTAGAAAAACTTCGAAAAGAAGATTCAGTCCATTAGGTCGACACCACAATTTTAATCTGGAATCTCACTACGCGCAATGAATTTGTATATTGGATGACAATAATAACTGATTTTGGAAGGGAGTTACCTTCATTTCAATGTTGATTTGATATCCACAAAACATATTAGTTTTTTTATTTATTTCTTTCTCGTTTTCTTTCGTTTACACTGTTCTTCCTATTTGTTTTTCTTTTGTTAACCTTTTTTATCTTATTCACACATACAAACACAAGACAGGACACACACCCAGACCGAGGGTGGTGATTTAAGGTCAAGTGAATCTACTGGGTTATAGGTTAAAAATGTAACTTCTGCTTACAATTCCTGAGACGAGGATTAATAAATAATTTTAATATAGCACGCCTCTTGTATATTTCATAGCCCAAAGCACGATGATAAAAGTTTGATCGTGACACTGTGGCGTGGGACGATGTCCTGATTTGATCATATAAATATCTTCCAAAAATAAATATTTCTACAAGCATCCTACAATAACTTCAACTTAGCTAATAATTCTCTGTGATTAAAAAATTATTTTTACCCTTACTACAGTATTTTACAGAATTCCTCATATGACTAAGAATAAGTAAATGTAAAAAGAAAACCTTTAATTTCTAGGCTTAATTAAATCACATGTTGAATACATGATGACATCATAATATTCTACATGAGATCCACATATGGTTACGTTCTAATTCCTGTATTGTATCAACTACTGAACTTTGCAAATGCTCCTTCAAAAGATTATAAACTTCCGGACATCCCCTTATTTTAAAATAAAAATGTAATTATTTTTTTTGTAATTTTGATTTCAAATCCCAGGTTGTCATCCTGGGGCATTTCTGGATTTCTCTTCTGTCATTGGTGTTATTGTAACCCATTTATGAGGTTAGGACACCTGGAAGGCTGGGTTATGTTACCCCAATGATTTGATGGGTGATGATGAAGATAGCGGTGCGCCAGGAGAGTCTTTAATTCTAAACTTAATTTAAGGCGAATATGAATGATGATTTATTATGAAGGCCATATGATATTCGGGGACCGTTTGGGTCTTAAAGTTTCCTGACATTTGTCTTACAGGTGAGGAAAAACCCCGAGAAAACCCACCAAGGAAACTTGTCGCGACCGGGTATCGAATCCAGCCCCACTACGTTACAAGACACCACACTACCTCGGACACAACGGTGGACTTTTTTTTATCTCTCGCCATATTTCTGGTTTGAATTATTTTCAAACGGCAGAAATAAAAAAAAGTTATAATCCTATTCTATTTGTTTCTTCCCGGCATCTGTTACTCAAGAATTCTTGATTTTAAAACGGACCATTTTATTAATTATTTGTTATCCAATACTTTTACTTGAACACATTCAACTTAGTTTGACATAATTGGCTTAGAATGTAAGGTAGAGTTCGTTAATCAGTAAAATCGGACAATTTGGTGTAGGAGTTCACCTGAAACTAAATTTAAAAATAGCTCTAGCAGCCACATTTGACAACGAAACGAAACTGAGTATATTCTATTAACCCATTCGTTTCAGGTTTAATGCTCAATGCATTTTTCCAGAAACCGGATTTAAGTTACCGAAAATTATATTGTCTATTTTCAGACTTCAAAACAAACACTTGAGATCGCAATAAGAGTGAAGGCAAAAATACATTCCTCTACTGTTGATAAATGCTAAAAAAAGATTTTCCTGCCAAGGGATGTACAAAATATTGCGAAATATATAACAGCAGTGTAAAGCGAATTTATCTCGTCTTCTAGTTGAAGGCCATTTAACTGCCGGCGGGTGTACATCGTCTTTTGAGGCGAATGGGTTAAAATAAACGATACGAGTAATTCTTAACTTTCAATATTGTTGACTGGGATTTCCCCGTGAACACGGAATTTAATTGTAAGCTTGGGAGGCGTACAATTAAATCATCATTATTTCTAAACGACCTACAGGATATAATAAAAATAAATAAGTTGAGGACGGCTGTACCTTACAAGTATTAATTTTATGTGAACTGTATTATAACTTTTACCACAACGAAACTTTATGTATACATATAATTTAGTGTGAGTTCGTCTGTCCTTTATGGACTCAAAAACCATTGGATAGATTTGAATGGTGTTTTCACCATCATTTAGAGAATTTTTCTGGGACAATTAACGTATACCGTATAACATATTACCCTATGTACTATAGGGCTGGAGCTAAAAAAAAGGGCATCAATGGACTTAAAAGTCGCTTTTTGGACGCTTAAATGGCTTACGCTGTTTAAACCATAACAAATTCACCAAATTAAAGCACACAGAAATGAATATCTCAAAAAATTCTAAAAAAAACTTCCGCGATAGCATATGTCTATCTTTTACGGATAACTCTCAATCATTTTTGCTTTTCAGCTCATTGTTGCCAAGATCAGGATAAGTAGATTTTCGGGCAACGCCAGATAATCATCACAGGTATATAATATAATTCAGATATAAATTTATGTCCTCGCTGTGGTCTCCAGGTAGTGTGCTGCCTTGTCACGCAGCTGGCCCGGGTTCGATTCCCGGTCAGGACAGGCTCCTGGGTGAGGTTTTTTTCGAGGTTTTTCCTCACCTGTAAGACAAATGTCAGGAAGCCTTGGGCCCAACGGTCCTCGAAATTCATCCGGCCATCATCATTATCATTTACTGGTGTGGAAAGCAACGGGAAGCTACCACACATGTAATTCCTTAGAGAAGCTGCAAAGCATAGCATGAAAATGCTATGATTGCAGTGAAAGACTTGCCCTCGGTCAGAATTACTATGGATCGATGGATACATTTATAATTATTTTTCTTTTTAATTATTCAACAATGCATAAAAACAAATGCACGCCGGGTATTAACTAGTGTATTATATTTTCAAGATACTAGATTGTAAATGGGGTTTTATGAGCGAGATGACTTTACGATCTGCGATCTCGTGAACATTATGAATGAAGAATTGCAAGAGCACGTTGCATGTGCCACTCATGCAGTGAATTTGTCATTGTTATTGAGTTGGTTTTAAGCCCATGATGAAGGTAACATGTGACCTTTTATAGAATTCAGCCCGGAAATGGAGAGGGGTATGGGAGTGCAAATGAACTATGAACTTACTTCCTGCGAGGCGCAGCTCTGGAAAATTCCCCCCTCCTTCACATATTTCTCTCGCCATATTACACGCCCGATTTATATCAAATCATCTACTTCAAGACCTTGTGTTACTAACACCACTTTATATTATACAATTTCTTTATCAAATCAAGACTTCAACTTCTTCTGCTGCGTCTTATTAAACTTACTGTTGTCAAATGATCCAGCTACTTCCGAGAGAGCATAAAGAACAAAAACTAAGTTCTAAAAATTATGATTACAACATTTAATTCTAATTCAATTGTCATATGAGAAACATACCGGCTTCAATGAGATGAAGTACAAAGAACCGAATTCTGTGCCGTAACAAGAATATTTGCTTCTTTTCAAGTTTCAACTTTCATTTATTTTGTAATGTATTCATAATACAACAATCTTCTAAAATTGGTATGATATTAGATCCCACAATACTAGGATTTTTAGCTAAATTTTGGAATTTCTTAGATTTGAACAGAGTGTATCTTTCTAAAATTTGCATCGCTGCCATTAGAGGATCAATTTCAATATTATGAAACCATTTTAACAAAATTTCTACTAATATATAGAATATACTTCAATTACAATTTGAATTTTGTTTAATGTATTTACAAAATGTATTTCATCAATTTAGAAAATTAATTGTCTGCATCACTTTGTCCTTATGGTAATCCTCTAATGAGGAAAGTTTTTTTTATAGTAATAATAATGGCCACATTCTATAAACCACAAATTGTTAATTTAAATTTTAACTCTATTATTGTACTGTTACTAAAAAAATACTACATCCATAGTAATTCTGCCCGAAGGCAGGTCCTTCACTGCAATCATATCATTTTCATGCTATGCTTGCAGCTTTACTAGGGAATTGTGTAGGTGTGGTAGCTTCCAGTTGCTTTCCACACCGGTGAAGGATGATGATGATAATGGTAAGGATGATAAGGATGATGGCCATATGATTTCGGGGACCGTTTGGGCCTTAAAGTTTTCCTGACATTTGTCTTACAGGTGAGGAAAAACCCCGATAAAAACCTCACCCAGAAAAACTGCCCCGACCGGGGATCGAACCCGGGCCCGCTGCGTGACAAGGCAGCACGCTACCTCGAGACCACAGCGGTGGAAGTTTTCATGGATATTAATTGAGAAATCTAGTGTCAGTAATATTAATGGGTTGCAAATAATTATATCTTAGACAACATTTGATTTTACGAATAATTCTATATATTTGGATTGAATTTAAGATATACATAATACACAAAGTTAATAAAAGCGCCAATCACCAATTTAAAAAGTTGTCTCAGTAGCAACGCTACCATTATCAAGACTTAATAATGAGTCAATATTTAATGTTAGCATCGTTACCATAACACGTTGACTCTTTTTTATCATAAGTAATGAATGCGGACGTGTCATTTCCAAATCAGCGATAAATTCACGACTCACGAAGTTAGAAATGGAAATCAAGAGTGGCATTTGTTAGGACTATTTAATGAATAAAATTAAGCTGTTTACTCACAAATCATTATTTAACTATAGCTATTTTAAAATATTTATATATTTAATGTAAACGACTATGTTTGAAAACAAATGAGAAACGTTTGTTACGCTTCATTTGTTCATCACTGCAACCAGATCATATTATTTATTGCCAAGGATCAAAATATTGTAAGAATGCACCCTAGTGGAGAAATTTATAATCTATATTATAGGTATTAATTAATTAATTTCTGATGTCCTATGATGTAAATATGTCAATTATATTTTTCAGCAACGTTATTTTCTGGGAAATAATTACTTTAAGAAAGTGCAAACAGTTTTTTTGTAGTATAATCAATATCCCACAAGCATTATGTGCTAACATTCGTGCACTATATATACAATCTGGTAGCCACATGCAGTCACTGCAAAATAATGCTATGACCTATTCAGAATGTTAAAAAGGAGGAGCTTGATTTTAAAGTGATAAAACTAATTGATAAAATCGAGATGAAAAAGACTGTGATTGGTTGTAAATAAAAAATCATTGAAATGTGATTGGTCATTGATTCTCATTTGGGGCATGAGTTAAATAGTTTTTTTTAATTGGTGATTTGAATTTTTATTCACATTGTGTAATAAAAGTTCATCACCAAAAATATACTATTTTTAAAATAAGATATACATATTTTGTTTCAGGTTAGGGTACCAATTAACAAGTTACTTACGATGGGAATCTAATTTTGATTTAACCATACACGGAATTGAATATTATACTACAATTATAACTGTTATAGATTTCTTATATATCCACTCATCCACTCAGTACAATATACAAGCATCAATTATTATATTCCTTATGGTTTACAGTTATATATCCACTCATCCACTCAGTACAATATACAAGCATCAATTATTATATTCCTTATGGTTTACAGTTATATATCCACTCATCCACTCAGTACAATATACAAGCATCAATTATTATATTCCTTATGGTTTACAGTTATATATCCACTCATCCACTCAGTACAATATACAAGCATCAATTATTATATTCCTTATGGTTTACAGTTATATATCCACTCATCCACTCAGTACAATATACAAGCATCAATTATTATATTCCTTATGGTTTACAGTTATATATCCACTCATCCACTCAGTACAATATACAAGCATCAATTATTATATTCCTTATGGTTTACAGTTATATATCCACTCATCCACTCAGTACAATATACAAGCATCAATTATTATATTCCTTATGGTTTACAGTTATATATCCACTCATCCACTCAGTACAATATACAAGCATCAATTATTATATTCCTTATGGTTTACAGTTATATATCCACTCATCCACTCAGTACAATATACAAGCATCAATTATTATATTCCTTATGGTTTACAGTTATATATCCACTCATCCACTCAGTACAATATACAAGCATCAATTATTATATTCCTTATGGTTTACAGTTATATATCCACTCATCCACTCAGTACAATATACAAGCATCAATTATTATATTCCTTATGGTTTACAGTTATATATCCACTCATCCACTCAGTACAATATACAAGCATCAATTATTATATTCCTTATGGTTTACAGTTATATATCCACTCATCCACTCAGTACAATATACAAGCATCAATTATTATATTCCTTATGGTTTACAGTTATATATCCACTCATCCACTCAGTACAATATACAAGCATCAATTATTATATTCCTTATGGTTTACAGTTATATATCCACTCATCCACTCAGTACAATATACAAGCATCAATTATTATATTCCTTATGGTTTACAGTTATATATCCACTCATCCACTCAGTACAATATACAAGCATCAATTATTATATTCCTTATGGTTTACAGTTATATAACCACTCATCCACTCAGTACAATATACAAGCATCATTTATTATATTCCTTATGGTTTACAGTTATATATCCACTCATCCACTCAGTACAATATACAAGCATCAATTATTATATTCCTTATGGTTTACAGTTATATATCCACTCATCCACTCAGTACAATATACAAGCATCAATTATTATATTCCTTATGGTTTACAGTTATATATCCACTCATCCACTCAGTACAATATACAAGCATCAATTATTATATTCCTTATGGTTTACAGTTATATATATCATCCACTCATCCACTCAGTACAGTTATATATATACAAGCATCAATTATTATATTCCTTATGGTTTACAGTTATATATCCACTCATCCACTCAGTACAATATATACAAGCATCAATTATTATATTCCTTATGGTTTACAGTTATATATCCACTCATCCACTCAGTACAATATATACAAGCATCAATTATTATATTCCTTATGGTTTACAGTTATATATCCACTTATCCACTCAGTACAATATACAAGCATCAATTATTATATTCCTTATGGTTTACAGTTATATATCCACTCATCCACTCAGTACAATATACAAGCATCAATTATTATATTCCTTATGGTTTACAGTTATATATCCACTCATCTACTCAGTACAATATACAAGCATCAATTATTATATTCCTTATGGTTTACAGTTATATATCCACTCATCTACTCAGTACAATATACAAGCATCAATTATTATATTCCTTATGGTTTACAGTTATATATCCACTCATCCACTCAGTACAATATACAAGCATCAATTATTATATTCCTTATGGTTTACAGTTATATATCCACTCATCCACTCAGTACAATATACAAGCATCAATTATTATATTCCTTATGGTTTACAGTTATATATCCACTCATCCACTCAGTACACCACTCATCCACTCAGTACAATATACAAGCATCAATTATTATATTCCTTATGGTTTACAGTTATATATCCACTCATCCACTCAGTACAATATACAAGCATCAATTATTATATTCCTTATGGTTTACAGTTATAAGGAGTAGGCATAATAAATACTAGAATATAAACCAAAGTGTGCTATAGGTTTGTAGGATTTAGGCAATTTAAATAATTTGTGATACATGAATATAATAATAAAAGTAGAAAAGTTGACAGTCTACAAATTAAATATACCACAAAGTATTTGGAAAACAGTATTAGAGTAGAAAGTAGTCGATGACTGGAAATAAAAAATTGAAGACTTCGTCATATTTAATGTTACTTACGAAGATTCTTTTATGATTTTGACTTATTTCATCATCATAGTACATTCACGAATTTAGGCCATTTGTTGACCTGTTTCGGCCTCAAGAGAAACACCATCCAGAAGTCTTTTGAGTGGACGTCCTGGTCTTCTTCTTCCTGCAGGTTCATATCTTAACATTTGTTTGGGTATTCTGTGATCTTCCATTCGATGAACATGTTGCATCCATCTTGACTTATAATCAGAAATTTTGTTTTCTAAAGATTCCATGTGTAATTCTTCTAATATGTCTTCATTTTTTTTGTGATCTAGTAGTGTGTATCCTGCAGTCCTCCGAAGATATCTCATTTCAGCAGATCTAAGTCTCTGTATATCCTTCTGTTTCAACGTCCATACTTCGCTACCATACAAAAGAGTTGGAAGAGCCAGTGTTTTATACACTTTCAGTCTTGAATGCTTTTGGACTAACTGTGGCTTGAAGATAGAATTTATTAACCCTAAAATTCTTAAAAATTTAGATATTTTTGCATTTACATCCTTTTCTTCTTCATATGAGATATTGCATCCTAGATATGTAAAATTATTCACCTGCTCCAAAATTTTGTTGTCCAGTACAATTTTACTTCTGACAGGATCTACACACTTGAAATGCCATAATTTTTGTTTTTTTCTGTAGATATCTTTAATCCATATTCTTCTGTAATTTTGTTAAGTTCATACAGACCTTTCTGTAGATTATCTTCGGAATTTGCTATTATTATTTGGTCATCTGCAAACAATATGGTGTTTAATTTTCTATTTTCTGATATTCTTATTCCAAATTTATATGTTTTGTTCCAGCAACATATTACTTCATTGATATAAATTGCAAAAAGTGTTGGGGATAGGGGGCAGCCTTGTCTCACACCACGATTTATAATTCCTTCTTCAGAAAATCTGTTATTTAATTTAATCTTTATGGTGTTGTCTTTGTAAATATTTTGTATATTCTGCCGAAGTAAATTTGGTATATTTCTGTCTTCCAATATATTTAAGAGTTTTGATCTCTTGACTGTGTCGAATGCTTTTTCAAAATCTATTATTTTAAAGGTTCAAACAATGTATTAATGACGCTTCTTATTTGTAAAGGTAAAGTGAACCCACTACAGGATAGGACCCTTGCCATGTTTTATAGACAATCGCACTTGATGTCACCCGGGTTGTCAGCCCAGCGTGACGGCCGCCTTTACCCCCAGAACAAGCGTCTGGTATTAATTTCAGTTAGAGACTGAGTCGTCCACAAGGCCATGGTGCCACCAGAAGGTTTGGGTCAGTTTAAAAATCCTGACCCCATCGGAACTCAAACCCTCGAACTTCCGGTTTTTAGCGCACTGACTCCTTATTTATATTGTGTCTAAATTGTCATCCAAAGGATATATATATATATATAAAACATAGATTATATAAAATTATATTACGTTAATAGGGGCATATAGGAAGTAGTTTTCTAATATATAAAAATAAATGTTTGTTTGTTTGTTTGTTTGTACTTTATGCGCGGCCATACCGTTGATCAGATTGTGATGGGGCTTTCTGCGGAATGTTCAAGAGATTCCCGGGATGAACATAGGTTATAAGAGAGTTGTGATACTCAACTCCTACACCCTTACAAATCGCCATTTGTAGTGGAAAATGTTTAAAAAGTAGCTCTTTGGACGCTTAAATGTCTTACGCTGCCTAAACCATAACAGATACACAAAATTAATGTACACAGAATTAAATATCTCAAAAAGCTCTACAAGAAAGTCCGCGACAGCATATGTTTATCTCTTACGGATAACTCACAATAAACATTTTTGTTCATAGATGCCAAGAAGATCGAAACAAGTACGTAGATCCATGTGCAAGGATAGCTGCACATGGCGGGTATTTTCTTACGAATAACTCACAATAATGAATTTTGTCTTTTAGCTCATTTATGCCAAGAATATTGAGATAAGATTCCCGGGCAACACTGGGTAATCAGCACGGGGAATCTTAAAATAATTACGATATACATTTATAATAATTTTTAATTTTACTTATTCAACTAATCATAAGAAATACATTAATATTTGTCTTTCAGCTCATTTATACCAAGACGATCGGAATGAGTAGATTCCCGGACAACGCCGGGTAAATAGCACGGGGTATCTAAAAGTAATTACGATATAATGTTTTTCTTCCACTTATTTTACTAAACATAAAACACATTAATTTTCGTATTTCAGCTCATTTATGTCAAGAAGAACGGGATAAGTAGATTCCCGGGCAACGTCGGGTAATCAGCACGGGGTATCTAAAAATATAAATTTATAATTATTTTTCCTTTTACATATTCAATCAAACATAAAAGCACATTGATTTTAATTTATTTAGGCGTAGCAGCGCACGCCGGGTATTAGCTAGTATTCAATATATTTTTGTAGTTAATATTTTTCAATAGAGAAAGGGAAACTAACCCTAATCATAGAAATAAGTTAAACTTACGTGGAGTTAAGTCACAATTAAATTGAACTTTGAATAATTTTGAGGGGCACGACGTAGCGTAGTGGTTAAGGCACTGAGCTACAAGCCGGAGGATCGAGGGTTCAAGTCCCGTTGGGATCAGAATTTTTGAACTGACCCAAACCCTCTGGCGGCACTATGGCCCTGGGGTCGACTCAGCCTCTAACGGAAGTGAGTACCAGACGCTTGTTCTGGGGGTAAAGGCGGCCGTCACGCAGGGCTGACAACCCGGCTGACATAAAGTGTCGATTGTCTAGAAAAAAGTGAGAGCCTTAACCTCCTACTACCCCAAGGACCTTCGGGCCTGTTGAGGGATCACTTTACTTACTTTACTTTGAATAGTTTTGTTATAAACACTTTATATTTATTGTTTAGATATTTTATTGGAAAGGAATGTTATTATTGGATTTAGAATGTGCTTTATTGATCGTGATAATTATAATAGAGGGTAATTAACTTGAGGAGGAGTCAGGAGAAGACCGAAACTGTATGTTTGCACGCAGTCAGTGAGGTATGGAGGCAAACAGAATATGTCCGGAGGCAGAACTGATCCCATGTTTACACATATTACATGGAGCCCTGATCTCAAGACAAACTGTTAATACTCCAGCCTACATCAAGATTATGTAATCTCTCTAAGGGATAAGCTACTCCAAGTCATTTTTAATTTATCCCGTGCTAAAATGGAATATTCATAAGGGCTTCGCTAACTTCTGTTACATCAATTGAAACAATACAAATTAATATAGTTACTTAATGCAATTAATTGCTGTAATTATGTTATAGACAAGGTATTGTATTGGTATTTTGAAAGATCATTAAATTAATATAATTATTCAGTGGATTTAATTGCAGCAATTATGTTTTAGGAAATGTAATTTATTGATATTTCCTTATTTTAAGAACTAATTTGTTATTTCTAAATATTGTATCCATTGATGTAATACGGACATCTCACGGTATTAACTCCAAAAAACAAATACAGGTTTAAAATTGATGATCGGCAGGTCATTAAAAAACCTAACTAAAACCAGGTTGATTACAATTGGCACTAGACACAAGTAAGCAATTTATTTTCCTCTATATTCGTGTGTAATGTTTATTTAACCTAAAGGATATGGTTAATTTCATGTCATATTTACTCAGGCATGAAGCAATCGACGAAAACTCGTGTTATATTCTATCATAATGTATGTTACGTACATGAATCATAACATTATGATTTCCTCAATAAAACTAAATATATGGTCACACGTAGAAATACATTATATAATGGAGATGGACAGCTAATGACAAATGAGGGAACTTTTGAGGAAGTGTCTGAATTCAAATACCTAGGAACAATAATTACAAATAGGAATGAGATCCACAAAGACATTAAACATAGGCTCAATTCTGGAAATGCATGCTATTATGCATTGCAGAGACTCTTGATGTCCCAACTCCTTTCATAGCATGAAAATGCTGTGATTGCAGTGAAGGACCTGCCTTCGGACAAAATTACTATGGATGGATATTATATGAGTGCAAAACATGGACTCTTACTTTAAGGGAGGAAATGAGATTACGAGGTTCCGAGAATAAAGTTCTTAGGAACTTAGGTTAAGGTAGGAACCCTTGGCGCAGAGCTACGGGACTTGCGCTGGTTATTATTTTATAATACTCTTCTATTCCTCAAATAATACCTTTAAGCTGATTAACTCTATTTATATTTTTCATTATTATGTTAATTATTTTCTCATTTATAAACTATTATTCGTCCCTACCATCCCCTCTCCATGGGGGAAGACATTTTCTCATGGTATTTCGGCCAGTATGGGACCGGTGCCCACCCAGCATCGTGAGACAATTGGGTAGCTACAATAAGTAGCGGCTCCAGGTTGAGGAACCAGCTATAACGGCTGGGGGACTCGACATGCTAACCACATATCACCCCTACACTGGCTGTTGATCATCTACCTCTGTGATTGACACATGTGGATGTGAAGGGCCAGCAGCCGGCTGGTAAAAGGGCAACCGCTGAAAAGTGGAAAGACCCTCAATCGGATCGGAGGAAAATTTTTGAACCAAAGAGAGATGAACAGACGGGTGAATGGAGAAGACTACATAATATGGTCTTTATAGGAAGCCAGTTAGAATAAGAACAGTTAAGTCTCGTAGACTACGATGGGCAGGACATGTTGAGCGTATGAGGAATGAAAGACGTGCATGGAAGCTTCTTGTAGGAAAGCCAGAGGGAAAACGCCCAGTTGGTAGACCAAGAATGAGGTGGAAGAACAACATTAACTATGATTTGAGGGAAGTCGATTATACAGGGAAAGATTGGAAAGCATTAGCTCAGAATAGGGATGTATGGAGAGCTTATGTCCGCGCGGCCATGAACCTACGGTTTCGATAGTGTCAGTGAGTAAGTAAAGTATATGGTAACATAAAACTTCCAAAAATGCTTTCATAATATAATATTTTAATCCTCATATTTGGTAAACGAAGTAATAATAATAATAATAACAAATAATGAATTTTAACACTTGCTGCACGCCTTTTCACGTAGTTGGTTAAGACAATACGCTACAAACCAGAGAGTCGAAGGTTCGAGTCCCGGTGGAATAAGGGGTTTTAACTGATCAAAACCTTCTGGCAGCACCATGACCCTATTGTCGACTCAGCCTCTAATCAAAATGAGTACCATACGCTTGTTGTGGGGGTAAAGTCGGCCGTCACGCAGGGGTGAAAACCCGGCTGACATTGAGTGCCGATTGTCTAGAAAAGTAGGAACCTTAACCCTTAAATTGGCAAAACACAAATTTCTTGTGTTTGTTAATTAAATGTGGCGGGCCGCAGTGAAATGATGGTAAAAAAATACTTTATTTTATCGTCCGACCATTACTTCCATATCCAAATTTACAGACTAATGAGTAAAGTGTTAATTTTGCAGAACATTATACCTTCTTGATGTAATCATGTCTTATACAGTGAGTTTCACTCGACCTGCATCGATAGCGAGAAAAGTGACTAAAAGCATTCAGTCATTATCTCGCGCTGCCCACGCAATGTCCACGCGAGTGGCCGCAAGTCGAGTGAATCTCGCTATATTAATGATAGAGATTCTATTCAGTGACATACCAGTACCAATATATATATATATATATATATATATATATATATATATATATATATACATATACATATACATATACATACATACATACATACATACATACATACATACATACATACATACATACATACATACATACATACATACATACATACATACATACATACATACATATTCTCAATATCTATATTATTAAATTCCATTTCATTTATATACAAAGAGTTTCTGTTTATCATAAAAAGGGCTCGGACATGAAGTTAGATTAAGTGCAGTCTTACTATACATAATATTGCTTGATGAGAGAGTGGTAGGGGGTGTAGTAGCACCAGTCTTACTAGTATGGCATTTGTGCTGTACTGTTTACAGGTGGTATATGCGGGTAATGAAATAAGTAGGTAATTGTGGATTACAAGTTTATTTTGTTACATAAAATATTTTTTAACTTTTAAAATTAAACGCTACAGTACAACAAAAAATTAATCAAATTTATAATTTCCGCACATTTCTCAAAAAAATTATAAGCTGGATTTTGCACTTTATTGAAAGGAATATTCGCGGAAACCATCGTTTCGCATAAATCCTTGTAAAATTCACGATTATTACAAGTGTCTGAAACTCCTTGTGCAGATGACTGTATTTCATCGTCAAGCTATGTTTTATATTCCCAATGTGTGTTTTAGATCTGCAATGGCTCTTGATAAAAATTCTTCTCTCCCCCTTCAATTCTACATTACACAATTTACAAAATATTTTATCTTTTTTAGGCAAAAATACTCACGGCCGTACTCACGTACAAGTGAATTCATCTTGTGTGTATTTGTTTTCGGCATGTTGTAATCATTCATCAGATCGTGGTGATCGGTATTATGATTTGACTGCATACTATACTTGTAGCAGCACAGCAAAGACGCCAATGACTGTGGCACTGCGGACGGGAATTGACTAACTAACTAGCTGTGTAGTCAACTGTTTGAAAGCGAAACGGCAATGAAAAGACAATAAAGTCCGAGCTCTAATCATAAATTATATAGACGCTCTTAAATATGGTATACCGTTTCTAGAATCGTTATATCCACAATAACATACAATTTATATTGTTGCATTTATTGTATTTATACAAGATAATTAATATTTTTTCATGCACTAGGCATTGAATATTAACCAACTCAATTTATAGCCTATTTCAGTTTGAAGCAATCGTGATCGAATATCAATCGAATTGTTATCGGCATAAAATGTTTGGACCTGATGCGCAATTATCTAACTGGACTGTCAAATGTTTTTGAATTGTAAGGGACACGCAAGGTCGTTCTACCTCTCAGTTAAAACATATAAAATGTCATTTACTTCAATTTTATTAATATTCTTTATTAATCATCTCATTGACTAAATAGTAGGCCTATTTTAATTTTATTCATTAAATATTATTTTAAAATACAAGGCGATTTTTCATGTAATTGGATATTTTATTCCCGTCGCTAGGCTCTGATAGTGATTACCTGATTACGCTGTTGAGGACGAGGATTTTCAGACGTAACCTCTCTTATTTCGTCTGCATCGCCATTTCGCTCTGACAGAAAAGATTCACTGATGTAAAATAATTTTAATTTATTATCTTTATATTTGTACTATGGTGTGATGTTTGGAAATTTCCATGAAAAATTTCTAGGGTTTGTAGAGGGAAATAAATAGATGAATTTTGGATAGGAACTTTTGTCTGGAAACATACAGTTTTCGCTCTCAAGTACAAGAATTTCGTGTTAAGCTTTTAAATCTCCATCTCTGCCGGGATAAATCGATAGTAATTTAATTGTCTATAAATTAATTGAGTTTCACGATCGAGCATTCATTAATTTTGTAACAATGTCCAGCGTCAAGGGAAAAATTAAGGAATTTGAGTTTGTCACTGTAAAAATAATTGTTTATACGCAAACTTACCAACCTTCTCCTTTGTATATAAAACTGTGATTATTATATTGATTTAGGTTTTCATGACCAGAGTTCGAATTTTGTTAAGTAGACATTATCCGGGCCTATTGGCTCTGGTCATGAGACTTAATATTGTCAACGTTTCGCCAGAGACTGCATCCTCATCAAACACAACATTGTGAGTCTCGTTGTGTGCTTCGGCTTCAGACTCGCAGCTCGTCGGCAGTACGATTAACGCCGTTCTGTTCAACAGTGAAAACATCCATATTTCGCTCTAATTCCTCGACTCGTCAGGAAGAACACAACTTGTCGCCAAGTAGGCTAGGGTTAAGTGCTATAACCTCATCTTCATAGCCACGAAATTATTAGCTGCCAATGAACCGAAACGGTACCAGCATGCTACACCACTGAACGAAACCAGTCATCGTCGCAAACTACTACTACTACTTGTAGTAATAGTAAGTAGCCAGTCTGAAGCCAACCCTTGAGGATGCCGGGCGTAGTATTTGGCGAGACATGGGAGAATTTCAAGCTTTTAACAGCGCTGCAATATAGTAACCACCAAGCCCTTTGCACACATTTTAACTGCGAATTATGCTCTAGTGTACTAGCTCCATTACGCCTGGTGTATGTTGAATCTCTTGTGCAGCGGCCAGAACTCGTGCAAGTAGTTCTTCTACAGCGTCTACGTGGTTCTGACACACGAGAGACTTCATGTGACTTCACAGAGAAAACGTCTAGTGTATTTAAATCCGGTGATCGTGGAGGCCATGCAGTCGGTCCACCTCAGGAAATCCATCTCTGACCGAAATATCGGTTAGGTGATCACGAAAGGTATGGTCAAATTGGGGTGGTGGCGGCCATCGTGTTGAAACCAGAGACGTCGACGAATATTCAATGATACATCTTCCAAAAACGCCTAATTCTTCTTCCACGAAGATGAGTGACACACGTTAGGCGGGAAGGAAGAATGTAAGGCTCAGAGAAACAACCATCTACTATACTTGCTCACATATTAATGCAAAAACGCTGCTTGAATCCATGGACATGCAAGGTATAAGGGTTGTCATTGTCCCAAACGTCACTGTTTCTCGAGATTAAAACAGTGTCCCTAGTGAACTTATATGAATAGGTGAAGAGTATATGTTGTTGAAACAGGGGCTCGTCCACACAACAATATATGAACCATGTACAAAATGAGCACAGAGTGGAAAATCGGCAGGAAACATTGCACGTACCATCTGGGGATAGTAGGGTGTAGCTGCTGATGGAGTACGTCACAGACAATAGTATGAAGCACACCCATTGCACGCGCAATGGTTCGAATATTTGTTGACGGGGTCTCTTCAAAGCGATGCAGTATATCCTCTTCAAAGTTGGAAGTGCGATGCCTCCTTGGAACACCACACTCAGCCCTGTTCACAGTAAAGGTATCTCTTTGCAAGAGCAGTTGTATAAATATGCCTAACAGTATGTGTGATGGAGTCACACAATTTGGATACAGCTCTTCATGAAGTTGATGAGAAATTCTCCCATTTCCTGCAGCTTCGCTAATACAACATCGGTATATTCTGTATTTGTATATTCAACCATGATGTGCAAATAAATGTGACTTTAGTTCGAAGATGTGCTGTGAGAGGCAGGATAGGTATCACGTTATCGCCGTGCATATAATGACGTAATCCTAGCACTTTTAATCTTGTTAGCCTGATTGGATAAATGATCGATAAACGTTATATACTCGGCAATATCCCAATATTTAAACTACCGGTAACTAACTAACTCACTGGCTCTATGGAACCCATAGGTTCATGGCCGCGCGGAAATAAGCTCTCCATACATCCCTATCCTGAGCTAATGTTTTCCAATTATCCCCTGTGTAATCTACTTCCCTCAAATCATGGATAATGTTATACTCCCACCTCATTCTTGGTCTACTAACTGGGCGTTTACTCTCTGGTTTTCCTACCACAAGCTTCCATGCAACTTTTTCATCCCACATACCTGCCACATCTCCTGGTCATCGTAGCGTATGTTCTTATTATATCTGGCTTTCTATACATATCATGTAGCTCACTATCATGTAGTTTTCTCCATTCACCGATCTGTTCATCTCTTTTTGACCCAAACATTTTCCCAAGAACTTTAATCTCAAATACTTGTAATTTTCGTTCATCCCTTAAAGTAAGAGTCCATGTTTCGCATCCATATAATATAACTGGGAGAATAACGATTTTATACATTTGCAGTTTAACATTTTTAAAAGGAATTGGGGCGACACTTATCATTTGAAATTGTACTTGCAGAACGAAAACGGCACGTTTCCGAACACAAGGGTTCCTATTCAAAACGTAGTCTACTTAGACTCCTATACAAACGGTCGAAGATTGTAACGGGAATTTCCGAACTCCATGTATTGTACACGTGTGAAAACAAGAATAACGTTGGAAATAATTTAGACCTCTCAGGGAGTTGATCCAAATATTAGTTTTGAGATTTGTAATCGGGAGGTACCGAATTGACTGTTATTCGTGGTTTTGCTTAGTTACCAAGAAATTACTGTTTTAGAATTTTATTGTAATGCTTCACTTCGCTATTGATCATAAATTCAGAAATCATTATAATCACATGTATTTACACAAGGCTGTTGCCTCTGGTCAAGAGGGTCGCAGGTTCAAACCTGGATGGAAACATCGAAAGAACAAATCCTCCAGGAGGGACTTTAAGCCATGGGTACTGAGTGTGAAGTTTTTCAAACTCGTAAAACATCCCTAAGCCTGAATAAAAATGTCTATATGCAACATTTACCGATCGCATCATCCCAGTAACATCTTAGTTGCCTGCTAGATGTCTCGTTGGGTCGGTATGTTGAGGAAATGAGTGCAAATAAATCAACCCATTTTAGTAAATTCTACGAAAGGAGTGGCTAAGGTTCAACATTGGGCTACGCCATTGCATATGTAGGTATGAATATAGATTTTGGACATTAGTTTAACACTTAAATTGGCGAAAAGTTCTCTTCTTTATCTTCCTCTTGTGGATGACTGTGACTGGCACCGTCCAGTGCGTTGCTCTGTAACCTACTAGGTTTTATATGGCAGCCAAACCGTCCAGTGCGTTGCTCTGTAACCTACTAGGTTTTACATGGCAGCCAAATATCTTTGTGGCTATCGATAAAGGGTATTAGCTCATTTAAACCCTAGCCATATGGCGGCAAGTTGTGTTCTCCGAACGTGTCAACAGATTTAGTAAATTTTGGACATTGTTACACTAAAATAGGGCATCAGAGACCGCATCGCTGGCAAGCAGAGAGTACGAAAGCCAGAAAGTGCGGAATGAGCCTCACCATATTAGGCGAGTGAACATCGCACAATTTACTTGGTAGGCCATCTAAGATTTGAGCCCATGCTAGACATAGATTAAAGATGCGATGCATAAAGAGGAAACGCTCCATAGGAGTGGAAAGTCCAGCCAGCAAAAGCTCGATATTCCGGAGCATTGCCTCTACAGTATCGCTTGTAGGGAAAGCACACTGTAGGTGTCCCTGAGCTTGAACATTGTTTACTCTTTGGTTTCGTAAAGCATTGCCAGTTTTTTTAAGGCAGCAGTAAATGATACGTTAGGATTTACCGCCGCAGATGTGAAGGTATGAGGTTGGGTAGGAGGTTTAAGAGGTTGATGTACAAGTCGAGTTACTTTATTATATTTTTCCTGGGCTGCCTGAAAGGCAGGACAGGTTCTGTAGGAATCTGGATAGCCGGACTCCCCGCAATTTGCACACTTGGGCATATTTTGTTGCATTGTGCTTCAGCTTTAACGTTACACTCTTTATGATTGTGTGGTCCAGCACAGACAACACAGCATGGAGTCCGGTTACATCCAGGGAAAGTATGGTTGAAGGACTGACAACGAAAACATTGCTTAAGCCCTGACATTGGCCTATATGGTTCAATAGCAACAACAGTGAACAAAAGCCGCTTCTAGTTTTATATTTCACGACCTTGAGGAGTATTCTCCAACTCAAGAATCCAAATAGGTAATTTTATAGTAAGATAATTTTCAGTTTTTGTAATTTGTTTTTTGGTTTTGAGAAGTTATCCTAATGAAAGGATTTCCTCTCGTATAGCATTTAGACGTGTACTTGAAGGCAAGCCTTTTGAATACTAGCCTCAGCGGATGATCTTTTTTTAGCTGATAGGTATAGTATTCCTTGTTTAAGGAATGAAAATACTCCTTAAGCTTTGAAAAATCATCCATATTTGATGCATAATACCGCAATCCTTCTGGTATGTTTATTACTTTGAAAAGTTCATTAGGTAATGTTCTAAGTTCCCTGTTCATAGGGAACAATTTCCCATGACCAGTTATAGTAATCGGCGGGGGTCTTGGTCCGATACGAACAGGGCTACCAGAAGGTGCTTCCACTGTTGGAGCTGTTAGCGTACTTTCCTCCATTGGAGATTGCACTACCTGTGAAAATGTTCCAGCAGTTGGAATAGAAGGTTATGAAAGAACCGAAAAAGAATTACTTGTGGCAACTGCTGGAACGTCAGCTAGATCCTCCACCGTTTGCTTGGATTGACTTGGGTTTTCAAGACCAAATTGAAATTTTTTTAACTCTTTCTCTGAGTTCTTTAACAACTTTGCTATCTTTTCTGATATATTTTCTGGTAGGTACATTACGTTCTTTAGATTTTGATTTTTTCTTAGATTTATTTTTTCTTTTCCTTGCTTTAGTGACATCCCCTACTGGTACATCTCTGGCTTCAGAACCTAACGTAGATTCCCTTTGCTGCTGGCAGAGAAAACAAGCATTTTGTATTTCTGCAGCGCATGCTCTCAGTTCAGTGAGAAAATTTGTAAAGAGCTCGAGTACCGGCTCGTATTTATCAATAATACTATTTAGTCGATCCAAGCAGTGGTCAGTAATTTCCCCAGCTGACTCGCACTTCTCAAATTCCTGGTAGGTTTGAAAGTAATTGACAATAATCCCCGAGTGTGGTGAAGTATAGTGTTTAGTTCTTCGTCCTCACTAAATTTGAATTTGCATGAAGCAATATGCTTCTCAAATTTTTGGTCGGCATCCTCTCAAAGAACGAGAGGTCCGGGCTCTTCAATATCCATTGACCCACCCAGATCTGGCATAGATGCCATACTTTATTATCCAAGACTTAGTTCACACTATACTAGTTTCACTTAACACAAAACATGAAACTTTGCGCTGAACCACAACAATATTTCGATGTCACAAAGCACACGATATTTAATATAAATGCTAATTATTACTTGAAAAGCGCTGAACCTTTTATTTGGCCAATTAGACCACTTTTTATTTTGACCAATTACAGCACACTTCAACTACCAATCACCATCCGCACAAGACACCTTCGATTTTCTCCGCAGTTTAGCTTGAAGATGCACCCTCGGCAAAGCCGATTCACGCTGGACTAGTAGAGCTCGCAGTAAATGTTGCTTACATAATTGCTGATGAACATCACTGAATATATTATTTGACCTTGGTTCAATTCACCTATTGAAGAGAGTCAAGATATTGTATCTTTTTGGCGAAAAGTAATTCTCTCGTTCCAGTTATTTAAATGTGACAAATCGAAATGAAAACAAAATAATGAATAAATGCAAGTTATTAGCTTACTTCATATTGTCTAATCCGACAAAAATTTAAGTAATTTCCATTCATTCGTTTGTATACTGTTTTATAAGAGATAAATATAATAAACCAATGCATCGTATACGATACATTGTCAATTTAATGCTAAAACCCAAAGATTGCAAACAATTTTGAAGCGTATAAAAATAAAATTGAATGATTTAGGCATGTTCTCCTTTATGATATTATAGTTATTCTAGTAGTACAGCTAGCAATGTAGATGTAATCACCAAGTTAGATTTAAGGAATTAATTAACTGACTTAAGAGAGAAAACGGTCCTTTGTGCATGTTTTGTTTTCTCAATACCTCCCCGTGCACCCTTCTACACGAATTCAGGGGTGCACAAAACCTAGTGTTCTCTCTCTGAAAATAATCATTGAGATATTTAGAATTTTTGCATAGGAGAATAATAATTCACATCCAAGGAAATGACTGCGATATAACTGCGATATAACATTAATTTGAGGCCTGTATTCGGAAGGTTCTAGGTTCCATTCCGAGATCCGACCAATTGCAGCTTTATTATAGTTTTCTTCAAGTGTTAATGGAAACGTTGGATTCGTATTTTATTTTCAAGTTCATTTCATTACAGTCATATTTTTCGTAATATAATTAAAAATCATTAATGTGTGATCTTCTATGGAAATCGCAAAGTGATATATTTGGCCTAACTATGGAAAAGGACAGCCAACTGAAAATAACCAATTATATTAAATACGATATAGTTCTAATTGTTAAAAGTCTGTTAATAATAGAGAAATAAAATAATTTATTTACAATAAGAATTACCAAGTTATGTAGGCTGCTTCGTGGCGCAAGTGGTTAGACGCTCGCCTCTCACCGCTGGAGTCCCGAGATCGAGTCTCGGTCCTTCCGTGTGGGTTTTGTGGTGCACGAAACGGAGCTTGACCAGTTTTTTCTCGGAGTTTTCTCCCGTTTTCCCCTGCCACATTTTCTTTCCACCATTTCTCCATACTCATCTCATCCATTTCATTAAATTTCGTTCATCTGCCCCCGTGATGGTGCATCTTTCCTCTGCCACAATTTCATTCCACCATTTCTCCAAACTCATCTCATCCATTTCTCCATACTCATCTCATTCATTTCATTACATTTCGTTCATCTGCCCCATGATGGTGCGTCTTTCCCCTGCCACAATTTCATTTCACCATTTCTACATACTCACCTCATCCATTTAATTTCATATCGTTCATCAGCCCCCGTGATGCTGCGTCTTTCCCCTGCCACAATTTCATTTCACCATTTCTACATACTCATCTCATCCATTTAATTTCATATCGTTCATCAGCCCCCGTGATGGTGCGTCTTTCCCCTGCCACAATTTCATTTCACCATTTCTACATACTCATCTCATCCATTTCATTTCATTTCGTTCATCTGCCCCTGTGATGGTGTATCAGGCGTGGTCGGCCGGCACATTTGTCATTCACAGACCTCTATATAGGGGGCTCATCTGATCCCTCAAACAGACCCTGGGTTGGACACGAGTTGAGGATATTTATTTATTACCAAGTGCAATTGGCGCAGCAGTTTAACCAGAGCGATAAATATACTTGTACAATACACTAAACTATAGGCGTATTCAACAACAGAAATGCACACTCGTCTTCTATATATTCAAAATTTATAGAGTAATAGAAGTTTTATTTTGTACTGGCAGAGTTACGACAACATAAACTTATCTTGCGCTCTACCAGTGAAATAATTTGTACAAAACTGCATATACACTATAGTATCAAATCTTTAATATTACAAAGTGATACAAAAATTCGCTTAAAATAAATATAATAGTGTCAGATATCACAGTAGTTATAAATTCATGTACCTAGGTTGTAACTTTAATAATGGAAACTATTTATTTATTACTAGTATACAATTGACAGACTTGTGAAACTTCTACAATCCCTCAGTATAGTACCCAGCATAGTCTACAACTCGTTGTAGGGTTGTGGAAGTCGTAGTATTCCTGTAGCAGCTCCAGTCCTGTTGATGTTTCTGACTGACCGCTTTAATGCCAGCAGAATCTCGGGAACAGTCAGGAATCAAATGTCACGAAGTGGTTCCTTCATCTTAGGGACCAAATCATAATCACAGGGGCTTAAGTCCAGTGAATGTGATGGATGGAAAAACACTTCCCACTCTCATTGATGGTACAGATCAGCTACTGGGTGTGCCGTGTACGTCCGAGCAGTCCTGTATGGTAATCCCGTCTTCCCTTATGCTTTCACAAGATCTTCATGACATTGTCGTGCTGTTTGACTTTGGCACATTGCATTTTCAACCAAGATCGCTGTTCCTGCTTTGTAAACATGGCGAAACACAACAGCGTAGAGCGGCAACTCAGAGGAGACTAACTTTCTCTCTCCAAATCACATGCGCTTTGAGACATATGGATGAGTCCATTTACTGTACGATATGTCAGAAATATATTAACATGTGACAGAAGTTACAATAAATAACTCCGTCTGGTTTGGCTTCTACAGCAGTGTTGCCACTATTTTTGTTACAGTCACATATATGAAAAAGTAATCTGTAATTTATCAAGGAACTTAAGTAATTCAATAACAAGTGAGGTTAGGGTTGAGCTTTACTGAATTGTCAGTTTGTTTGAAAGAAGTTACTGGCTGGCAGTTCTGAATTTACAATGGTAGTGTATCCTAATTATGGGAAGTGAGACGGTGAAAGAATAATAATAATAATAATAATAATAATAATAATAATTAAATTTCCTGTGATTATTTAATATTTCAATAACCTGAGATCTAGTGTTGGCGTTATTAGAGGATAAAAAGTGAAAGTGAGTTGACAGATAACTGAGGTTACAGAGGTGAATAATTCGGAATATGAGAGTAAGAAAAATGCAAACATTTTCTGTCACTCAGCCGGAGACAAGACTGCGATTCAATAGATAACAGAACATGGTCATATTTTCAGACACCACCTACATATCAGACGCAAGTGTTATATACGTTATAACTCATTTGACAGTTCAAAATAAAGGTCAGTTATTATTAGACCACAGTACTGTAAAAATGTGTCAAGACGAGGGTCTATACTAATGTTCATTTAAAGCTGTATGCGTAGGATGTATTTCAGATGATGAAGAATACTAAGTGTAATGAATTCCATCTCAGATTTTGATTTAAGGAACAGAATAAAAATGAAGTAAAGCTATTTCAAAGTAGGAAATATCAGTTTGATAAATAGTAAATGTGTAATATTCAATACTCATTATTCAATCGTTCCATTTAACAAAATTATCCTAGCTATTATCATATTTGGACTATCATCATCAACATCATCATTGTACATTCACGAATGTAGGCCATTTGTTGACCTGTTTCCGCCTAAGAGTAACACCATCCAAAAGGCTTTTGAGTGGACTTTTGGTCTTCTTCTTCTTACAGGCTGATAGCTTAACATTTGTTTGGGTATCCTGTGATCTTCCATTCGATAAACATGCTGCATCCATCTTGACTTGTAATCAGAAATTTTGTTTTCTAAAGGTTCCATGTGTAATTCTTCTAAGATGTCTTCATTTTCTTGTGATCTAGTAGTATGTATTCTCCAGTCCTTCGAAGGTATCTCATTTCAGCAGATGTAAGTCTCAGTATATCTCTCTGTTTCAATGTACATACTTCACTACCATACAGAAGAGTTGGAAGAGACAGAGTATTATACACTTTATACTTGAATGTTTTTGGACTAACAGTGGATTGAATATAGAAAATCGTAACCCTAAAATCCTTTAAAAATTGATATTTTTGCATTTACATAGTTTTCTTCTTCATATGAGATATTGCATCCTAGATATGTAATATTATTTACCTGCTCCAAAATTTTATTCTGAAGTACAATTTTACTTCTGACAGGATCTATACCTTGAAATGTCATAATTTTTGTTTTCTCTGTAGATGTCTTCAATCCATATTCTTCTGTAATTTTGTTAAGTTCATACAGATATTTCTGCAGATTATCTTCTGAATTTGCAATTATTATTTGGTCATCTGCAAACAATAGGTGATTAATTTTTTATGTTCTGATATTCTTATTCCAAATTTATATTTCTTGTTTCAACAACATATTACTTCGTTGATATAGATCGCAAAGAATGTTGGGGAGAAGGGGCAACCTTGCCTGAAACCACTATTTATAATTTCTTCTTCAGTAAACCTGAGCTAAAATAAATCATTATTATTATTATTATTATTATTATTATTATTATTATTATTATTATTATTATTATTATTATTATTATTATATCTAGACTGAACTGATTTAATCAACCTAATTCAATATAGGTAATAATGGAATGGATACACCAAATTGAATATGAAATAAATATAGTCGGCTTAGTTATTTATTTTACAGGCGCTTTGTTTTGTAGTTAAGTAGGTATATTTTGCACGCATAAGTATTTAGCTTATCAAGGGCGTTGTCACTTTTCATTTACTAGAATAAATGTTTACCAACTAAAGATACTTCAAAGGACAAAATTTGCAACGCTGTTAAGATAATTATATCCACGTGGAGTAGACATGGAAACGTAATTTAAATATGCGAAAACATTATTGGTAGAGAACTGTTTTCAGATTTTGGTGATTGGAGCGGCATCTAAGAAGCATCTAACAATATTCCGGCTCTACCTGGCAATAACAATGTACTTTTTAAACCAGAGGGAAACCGGTGCCTTTGATGCCGCTTGTAAACTAAATGACTGAGCAGATAATTGACATTTAACAAATCTGTGTACGTGTGTTTGTGTTCTAATGCCACCCATTGCACTTTACGCGGTTCGGGTTCCGCGCTGGGTAGATAGATGGCATCAATATAGTCTATTTTTCAATTTACTCACTACTTCGACAGACCATTTTACGTAGATGATTCTAGTATCGTGTACAGAGAAGTGTGTAGGATGAGTGTATGTTTATGTAGTGTGTTGTATGAAACATTAAGATGAAGAAAAGGGAGAAAGAGTATCCCGGTGCCTGCACAAGCCTACTCCTGTCGAGAAACACCAAAGGGGCTGCCAGGCTTAACGTTCCTATCCGACTGACGAACCGCTGTCAGCAGCACCATATGCCTTCTCATTATAGCTATGCATAGGGGAGAGGTTTGCAATTTAATGCAGGAATTTGGTGCAGAATCTAGCGATTAAAAATTGTACACCACTACTTCTCCCGAGATTGAAAATGTTGCAATTACATTTAACCTTCCGTCGGGCGCAATATTCTGACCTTGGAATTCGGGCGCAATGTGCCTGATCAGCACACGCTTAAAAAATATTTAACACGTTGTTTGCCAATCTAAACAAGTCGAAGAAATATTGTTAGGGATGTCCTATGGATAAAATATTGAAATGTTGCTGCTAGAAAACTTCTTATTGGAAATAATATTGAGTAAACTAATTTGTGACAAGCCTCCAAAAAAAGTGATATAGAAGTAAGAACAAGTTAGGTCAGTTAAAATATACTTGAAAATAGTTCACATTATCAACATTTAGCCTATGGGTTTAGCAAAATTATTCAACAATATAACATTGTTTAGTCTAAATAAGTTACATAAATAATTTTCTTTTTGTAAATATTTTTAAAATATACATCTTCAATAATGTAACGACTTCGATCACAATGAGCTTCTCTGAACAAAATATTAACAAACCGCCGTGGTAATGGCCGAGAGCACACTGAGTGGGATAGTTGTTTAGAGCAGGTAAAAAGAAACAACTACTCGGATGCCCAGTCGTCAACGCCGTCTGATGGCAGTGGAAAGGGACAAAATTGACACCCTGTGCCTCTCAGATCAGATGCGCCCGACGGAAGGTTAAAAAAATAATTTAACATTTAAAATGTTCAATCAGCCGGGTATGGAACCCGGGCCCACTGCTCAGGAAACGAACACGCTACCATCTGTGACAGCACGGCGGACTATCTTTCAATTATTATTTAATTAGACATCGGTTCCCATTAATTGCCAACACCACCAATTAATTAAACTGTTAGCCTATGTAAGTTAATCAAAATATGTCTTATCTTGCGGAGGCTAGAGTTTAATCGCAAGATGCGGCAGAAATGAAAAGGTGTGTAACTAAACAGAGTAATTAACCAAAAACATCTGTAACACGCTAACTTGTCTCTTAGAAATGCACATAATTCACTCTGCTAGCAGATTACACTGTGGTAGACGTTTTGCCCACCCCTGGGCCGGCCCGTCTTTTCCAAACTTTAATTTGAAATTCCGTGCGCTGGATGAAGCGTCAGGCAGTAGACTCTGAACATCCAGTAAATTATAAGGACCTTCTGTGCACCAAGAAAACATATACTGCCCTCTTTAATTGCATCACCTTCCCAATATACTGGCCTATTGCTCTGCTATCATTAGGAATAATATATTACGATGAAGGCAGTTTTATGCATGAGTTGAAACGTTTGTCCCGGTCGATAGAAGAGGTCGTACCTTTTATTATGAACTAGCTAATATCCGGCGTGCGCTGCTACGCCTAAATAAATTAAAATTAATGAGCTTTTGTGTTTAGTTGAATAAGTAAAAGGAAAAATAGTAATAAATTTATATCTTTTTAGATACCCCGTGCTGATTACCCGGCGTTGCCCGGGAATCTACTTATCCCGATCTTCTTGACATAAATGAGCTGAAATACGAAAATTGATGTGCTTTATGTTTATTTAAATAAGTGAAGGAAAAAATTAATATCGTAATTATTTTTAGATACCCCGTGCTGATTGCCCGTTGTTGCCGGGTACTTATCTCGAACTTCCTGACATAAATGAGCTAAAAGACAAAATTCATTGTTCTGACTTACCGTAAAAGAATACCCGTCATGTGCTGCTATGCTTGCACTGGAATCTACGTACGTACTTGTCTCGATCTTCTTGTAATCAATGAAAGGTTATTGTGAGATATCCGTAAGAGATAAACATATGCTGTCCGAGACTTTTTTAGAGTTTTTTGAGGTATTCAATTCTGTGTACATTAATTTTGTTTATTTAGTTATGGTTTAGACAGCGTAAGCCATTTAAGCGTCGAAAGAGCTACTTTTTTCACGTTTACCATTACAAAGGGCGATTTTTAAGGGTGTAGGAGTTGAGTATCACAACTCTCTTATAGCTTATGTTCATCCCGGAAATCTCCTGGACATTTTACAAAAAGCTCCATCACAATCGGATCAACGGTATGACCGCGCATAAAGTACGAACGAACAAACAAACCAACAAACAAACACTTCTTTTTATATATTAGATACGTAAAAATATCCCTTCCTTCCATCGTACAATATTTTATTTCACACCATGTTAATTTTTTAACCTTTAATTAATAGCATTGTATAAATAAGGCATCATATGTACTACCATGATGCTCACTTCAGTGCTGGTCATAAACATAAGGGGTGTTTTTAATGATGATTTGGAAATTTCGCCAATTATTATAAATAAGTGGAAAGAAGCAATTGTGCGAGTGTTCCCAAGTGGATCTGAAGCTAGATACAGTACAAAGAATATGATGAATTTTGTTCATGGGATCATTGAACAATGCAAATTTATTCTTGTTTAGTTGGTCTTCCGGGGTATATGGCTGTGATTCAGTTTTGTTGAAACTTGACGTTTCATCTACTAAAACGTCGAGTTTTGAACCATGACCATTTAACCCGGAAGACCAACTAAACAACAATCAAGACACCAGCTGTGAAAGCCTATAATTTTACAATGTAAGTGTAGTTAACAAAAATGCTATATTAGTGTGTATGTTTGATTCGGTAAGTCTTAAAATTTAATATAGGCCCTAGGGTATACAATTGCAATGGGAGGCATCACCGTAGCGTAGATGGATAAGGCAGTACGCTACAAACCGGATTGTGGAGGGTTTGAGTCCCGGTAGGTCTGGGTTTTTAAAGTGACCCAAACATTCTGGTTGCACCATGGCTTTGGGGTCGACTCAGTCTCTAACGGAAATGAGTACCAGACGCTTGTTGTGGGGATAAAGGCGGCCGTCACGCAGGGCTGACAATCCAGCTGACATCAAGTGCCGATTGTCTAGAAAAAGTAGGAGCCTTAACCTCCTACTACTCCAAGGATCATCTATGGCCTATAGCGGGATCACTTTATCTTACATTTGTAGTGATGTACTTAAATAATTCACTACAATCGTTCGTTGAATTATTTTCGATGCCGGAAAAGGTCAGAATAATATGTTTTAACTGAAATATATTCAGTAGATATTATAAATATAAGGTAAATTAATTCAACAAATCTCCTGACGACAAGTTAATTATTGGCCGTGCGCGGCGTTAAATTTCCTTCCTCAGGAAACAGTGCTGCCATATAAGCTATGTGAGGTATATATAGGCCCAGCTATTTTCTGTATATTAATATGTTTCTATTTATAGTAACGTGTTGTGGACTGTTTTTTAAGGGTAAGAAACGCCTATTTAAAGTTGGAGGTCTGAAATTTCTGCTTCGGGAACTTATATAGGCCCTATAGAATATTCTTAATATTGCTTACGTTAAAATGTGTCACCACACGCTAATTTTCATTTTTATGTTGGCGAAGGTTTCGTGTGGTGAAGGGTCTGAGAACTGTAATAAATCGTTTCCCACACTTATTTTAGTAATATAAATATATTATTAATATAAATATATTATTAATATAAATATTAATAATTATATAGGCCTACGTATTCTCCATAATATGCAGTAAATGTAATTTATTTTAGCAATATGCGTTGGAATAGGATTTCGAAAGAACTTTCCATGTGAGGAAGAAAAAGCCCCACGTTGAATATGCTACATTGGCATAGATTTTTGGAATGGTGTTCAGTCAGCTCCTACGGATAAACAGAATGTTTTAATACAGAATAGGTTTAATGGAAATTTTAATTCATATTTGATTCACCTGTCTAACTCAGGGATGCATTAATAGGTTTTTAAACCGGTTTAATTAGGAGACTGATATGAGATGAGATATAAAAAAAATTAATTTAAACTAGCTAATACTCGGCGTGCGCTGCTACTCCTAAATAAATGATAATGTGTTTTTACCATTAGCCGTGCGCTGTTATGCTTGCCCGAGAATCTGCTTATCCCGATCTTCTTGTCACCAATGAAAGACAAAAATGGTTATTGTGAGTTATCCATAGAAGATAAACATATTATGCAGTCGCGGACGTTTTTGAGATATTCCATTCTGTGTACATTAATTTGGTTTATTTGCTATAGTTTAGGCAGCGTACGCCATTTAAGCATCAAAATAGGGACTTTATTTCACGTTTTTCTCTACAGAGGGTGATTTTTAGGGATGAACGGGTTGAGTATTACAACTCTCTTACAGCTTATGTTCATCCCCGGAATCTTCTGAATATTTTTCAATAAAGCTCTATCTCAATCGGATGTACGGTACGGCAGAGCACGCTTGCCCGGGATTCTACTTTATCCCGATCTTCTTGGCATCAATGAAAGACAAAAATGGCTATTGTGAGTTGTCCGTAAAAGGTAAACGTATGCTGTCTGGGACTTTTTGTAGAGTTTTATGAGATATTCAATTCTGGGTTCATTAATTTGGTGTATTTGTTATGGTTTAAGCAGCGTAAGTCATTTAAACGTCAAAATAGGGATTTATTTAATGTTTTTCACTACAAAGGGTGATTTTTAGGAGTGAAGGGGTTGAATATCACAACGCGCTTATAGCCTATGTTCATCCCGGGAATCTCCTGAACATTTTGCAAAAAGACATATCACAATCGAATCAACGGTATGGCCGCGCATAAAGTACAAACAAACAAACATTCATTTTTATATATTATATTTTTGTTTATATGAAATATACTGCTTGCATCCTTAGTAAAAATATGGAAACAACTATTACATTTGTAGGTACCTATCAAGGAGTTAATATAAACTTTAAAATATTTGTGTTATTTATGCTATTGTTGTTTAATTAAATAATAATGAATGCTTGGATTTGCTAATAATCTGGAATGAGAGATGTCCAGGAGGGTTGAAACAGCTGAGTAGAAGCCATGGTACGCTCAAGTCACCGAGTTCAAACTCCCTGTCCCAAATCATTCATATTACATGTTCGCTTCGGCTACTAGAATTTACAGTAATTAGAATTGCGAAAGCATTCTTATCAATTGTTTATTTCATAACAGATTTAAATGCAATTGTTTTACTAACACGCACTTGGCTTTTTAAGGTAACGTGTTAAAAAATAATTAGCTAAGTTTTGACGGACTAATATATTGACAACACTGGCGATTTTGAGAGCGAGAGAGCGAGAGCGAGAGCGAGAGCGAGAGCGAGAGCGAGAGCGAGAGCGAGAGCGAGAGCGAGAGCGAGAGCGAGAGCGAGAGCGAGAGCGAGAGCGAGAGCGAGAGCGAGAGCGAGAGCGAGAGCGAGAGCGAGAGCGAGAGCGAGAGCGAGAGCGAGAGCGAGAGCGAGAGCGAGAGCGAGAGCGAGAGCGAGAGCGAGAGCGAGAGCGAGAGCGAGAGCGAGAGCGAGAGCGAGAGCGAGAGCGAGAGCGAGAGCGAGAGCGAGAGCGAGAGCGAGAGCGAGAGCGAGAGCGAGAGCGAGAGCGAGAGCGAGAGCGAGAGCGAGAGCGAGAGCGAGAGCGAGAGCGAGAGCGAGAGCGAGAGCGAGAGCGAGAGCGAGAGCGAGAGCGAGAGCGAGAGCGAGAGCGAGAGCGAGAGCGAGAGCGAGAGCGAGAGCGAGAGCGAGAGCGAGAGCGAGAGCGAGAGCGAGAGCGAGAGCGAGAGCGAGAGCGAGAGAGAGAGCGAGAGCGAGAGCGAGAGCGAGAGAGAGAGAGAGAGAGAGAGAGAGAGAGAAGAGAGAGAGAGA